>JAVJIF010030644.1:0-86381 GCA_038442645.1 Agave tequilana
GTGCCAGTTCCCCCATATCGTCACCACTGGGAAGCTTCCCGCCCCCTTTTCTATCACGGGATAAGGCGGATCTTCTCGCACAAGAGTTGTGCTGACCACTATACGGCTAGAGCAGAAGTAGCCTCGGGCGTTTCCAGAGGTGCTATCTGTGGCAGGAACTTCTCCTAAGAAACTTCAGCCGAGACCTGAGCCGTGTGGCCTTCTGAGGGATATCAATCATTGGACCCTCCACTGAGCCCCCTTAGTTCTCTCTGCAAAATGACCGCAACATTAGTCACAAAGGTGAAAAGCGAAACATTCAAAATATCAGAACTTCCTTACCACCTGAGAGGTCCAGAGATAGAGAAACCTTGGGTGAATCCTGCAGAATGAGAGCTTCCCCAGCCTCAGTGGCTACCTCCTTTCCGGCAAAGCGGAGGGCTCCCTAGTTTTCGCAGTCGCCCCTTCCGAAGTTGTCTCGCCAAACGAAGCCTCAACTCCTTCGAGCTGGGTCACCTCTTTTACCATCCTCCTCGACATGCAAGGAGGTTGTAGTCTCGCATCCTCAGCCAACCCTACAGCGTAAAGAAGAATGTTAAGACACCTTCTTCAAAACCAAAGAGGAAATCGAGTGAAATACCTGTAATGGGAACAACTGTCGCCAACGGTGATAGCGCCGTCAACGGTCCCCCCCCCCCGTACATTTCTTCCTCCGAGATATGGGAGAACTTGCTCGGATCAGGAAAGGGTGGGTTTCATCACGTAGTCGACCTTGTCTTCAAACTCGCTTTCCCCTGAGTACGAGGAAGAAGATAGCTCAACGCGAGGAAGCTCTGCAACCGGAGCCTTGCCTCCAATTACCCCAGTGGTAGGGCTGGGGTCAGCCATCCGAGGACTGGAAATGAAGACAGAAGGAGACCCGGGCTGTTGAGCTGAGGAAGACTCGGGCTGAGCTGAGATCCCAGGGATCTTGACATTGCCTCCGCTCATTATATCAACCTCTAGCTGCTCATCCTCGTCAGTGGCGGCGGATCGATCAACGAGCTCCCCTTCCTCCGCAGACCCGTGGCCTCTGCTAAGTGACCTGGGAACACGGACTAGAGGAGTTTCTTCTTCAGCTATCTCTTCCTCCCTCAGTGCCTTAACGACAGCAGGGATCTCTTCAGATCGAGAGACTTCGGTTGTCAAGTCTCTTCGAACCTTCTTCGGAGCGGGTCAGCAGTGGGAGTAGAGCCTTAACGACGCTTGCTCACCGCCTGTCGAGACTTAGTTGCTTGCGGCTCTGCCCTAGTCGCTTGTGGCTCTGCCCTTGGTGGTCGTGGCTCATGGCTCGTGGCTCCCTTCTCATTCTTCGCCCGACCTCCTTTTGGGCCTTCAGGTACTGTTCTACGAGTTTCGTCGGCTTACTAGAATCCGTCCTTGCCTCGAGACTTGCATTGATGCTCTCGATGCATGAAGACGCCGGAAAAAAAGTTGGTGTTGGATGGCCTGGGAGTACAAGTGCAGAAGCTGAAGCTCGTACGGCACTTGGGCCCTTCGAGAGGTAGACGGAAAGTTACTCCCGTCCCTCCAGCCACACTATAGTACCAGGCCCGGGCACCCTCGAACAGGTTCCCTTCGAAGGCGAGTCGAGCATTGGGGTTCCCGACATAGAGCTGATCATAGCCGAACTGTCGAGCGAAGCGATTAGGCATGTACGGCTCAATGGTGCATGACGTCCCTTGCCGGAAAAAGCACATATCCGGGCCGGATATGAGCAACCACCAGAAGGCTCCGCGGATAACCTCGTGAAGTCATCCGGGCCAACAGAATCAACAAGTAGATCCCGAGAGATGCACCAGGGATCTGGGGGAGGCAGCGATTGAGCTGGTAGTTCGCAGGGTCTGAAAGGCACTTCCGGACGTAATATATATAAGGATCACGCCATTTCGAACCCTCCAAACCGCTGTACAAAGGGACAGAACTCTCCCTCCAACGCACCGCCGTCATCAAGGAAGGGCAATACATCACGTACCAAGCCATGAGGTACGTGTAAGGCAGCTCGACACGAGGGTTGGGACGCTTCACCGTCGGACTCCCCTCTGAGTCAACATACGGCTTTCCCTCGGAGTCTGCAGTTTTCGGTGGCTCGCAGAAACTCTTAGTGAGCGCCCGCAGCCCGCTCTGAATACCAGCCGCCACGGCCGGGAGAAGGGCTATGGGGTTGCCATGAGCCAGGAGCACCGCCGGGTACACCACGTCAGCAACAATGACTTCATGTGGCAGCGTGGGCACCACACAGCGCTTCAGCCACAGCATCAGAAAGCCCGCAAACAGCGCCCGATCGGAGATAGGGGTCCGGGCTTGATGGTGAAAGCTCTCAAAAACCAAGTCAAGGTCGAAACCGTCCTCATTCGACTCCGTGGTGTAGAAACTGTCAGAAGCCTGGTCGATCCTGTCTTCAACCTCCCTGTCGGAGCTGGGAGCAATCGAGTTATCCGATGGTCTTTGGTGTTGACGTTGTTGAACAAGTAACTGGCCCAAGATAGTTGCTTGACTCCCTGCGACCGCCATTTGGTTATCTGGCCGCAAATGTGGAAGTGACATAGCACTTCCAGTAGGTCTCATATATGAGGGGAAACTCCTCCTTCAAATGGTGAAGCTCCACCGTAGTCGGGACATATTCCTCATAGGGAATGTCCCCTGTCGACAGCCCCGAGACCTCATGCAGCTCGTGCAGAGCAAGGCCCATCTCCCCGACCGGAGTGAAGAACGTCCCCGTCAAAGAATTATAACGCTCTAGAATCCCGAAGAAGTTCTGAGAGCTTTGAGGGATCCCCCACTGCACGGCTCTGACCGCTGGGTACAGTCCCACACACTTAGCAGATCCCCGAGCTCGGTGAGGACAAAGCCGACCATCCTGCCCCACCAATAGTTCTCCGTGGAATGGACCCACCCCGGCGCACGGAACCCAACGGGATAATCACCCTCCGCTTCCATGAATGCGTTGAGGAAGGTAGTGCCAAGTTGTGGTATCTCCCCAGCCGGAACCTCAGACTTGCGCGACCCAGGGAAAAGGCCGATAACTGACTGTCATGGCTATCATGACGGTGCACTTTGTGGGAGCCCAAATCACCGAGAGTAATCTCAGGGACATATCGAGAGAGGTCCCATTCCATCTTCCGAGGGACGGACATGTGCTGGAAGTAGGACAGCGGGAACATCCTCTCCATGTTCGGAAGAAAGAATCTTCCACCCCTTATTTGACGGAGCCATTTGTAAGTCCCGTCATATACGCTATGGCCGCCATCGTGGATACGATCTCCGAAGAAGAAGGCAGGCTTCTCTAGTTTGATACCAGCATCCGTTGCAAATGCTGCATCAGTCATAAGCACCCGAAGAGTCCTCATGTCAACATTCGAGAGCCTCTCCCCACGAGCCTGTGACTTATCAGCTGTCAAAGGAACAGTCCTTTGTAACACAAAGGTCAAGTCCCGGTCAGCACCCCCTACATGTCCAAAGTGGCGCTTCTTGGCGAGTGAAGTAGCAGGGTATGGCGCTTCAAAAAGAAAAGGACACTTAGTTAGATACTCTATCAAAAGAGAAAAAAATTCTAAGTGTTCATAATCCGAACGCAGAAGAGATACTGGACGCAGGAATTATCAAATCCGCGTCCAGACCTGCGCATCCACGCAGAAGAGACACTGGACACAGGAATTATCAAATCCGCGTCCAGACCTGCGCATCCACGCAGAAAAGACACTGGACGCAGGAATTATCAAATCCGCGTCCAGACCTGCGCATCCACGCAGAAGAGGCACTGGACGCAGGAATTATCAAATCCGCGTCCAGACCTGCAGGATCGGCGTCTCCACAACATTCTCCTTGATGTCACTTCTGGGGTGCGAAAAGAAGGGAGTTATCCACCTTAACCCTTCCATCACCATAATCGCCAGAAGTTAAGGAGGGTAACTCCCTTCCTTTCACATCCCCAGATGTCAAAGTGCTTGGACTCGGGTGCCAGATTCATCAAAATCAACAGCTGATGAAACAGAACGCAAGGATCAAATCCGCGCTCTGTAAACTAAGTCCGCGTCTGAACCCTTCACAATTAGAAAATATTCTATGTGAAGAATCTGAAGCGCAGGACCCAACGGCGCGAGGGTCCAAACCCGCGTCATGGTTATCAACCCAAAGACTGCGTCTGGGAATCAAACACGATTTAAATTCGTGTGTTAAGGGTTCTTAAAGGTTCTTTGAACTTCCTTTAATGGCGAAACTTCCGCCTAAAAGGCATTTACCTTGGAGAACTTGGAGAACAACATCCTGCGCAGAGGAGGAGCTGCCCCTCCGGGCCTCGGCGACGGTCGCCTTTGAAGAAGAAGCAATCGGCTTGGTCTTGGGAGCCATGGCCAATTCGATCCGAGGTTCAAACAGATGAACTGAAGAGGAAGTTCTCTTTCTTAATCTTATCAGCGAGTGCGTTCAGAGAAGAAGAGGAATCTTCCCAACTGTGGCCTTTTATAGGCACAGGGATTCGCGAAGATATGCAGCGTTATTCTGCAGCGAATCTCTGTTCGACGCGTGGAACAGAATCACTTTAACGCACAGAGAAGATCATGCGCCACGACTCTGCACGAACCATCGCTAGACACGTGGCACGGATCATTTAATGAGCCAAGAAATCCGCGCGCCAAAAGGTAAAAATCCCGTCGGTTCCCCAGGCCAACTGGCAGCGCAATCATGACATGGCACGGACTCGCACCCGACGGCCATGTCTCTTCAATGGCTATGCCCCGTCAGCATCGCCATAAATGCGCCCAGACAATCGCATCTATATTCAAAAGATGCGTCTCTCCAGAGTTCGCGTCTTCAGCTGAACATCGCGTCTGCCTTATGAAGATCAGTCGCGTTTCCATTGCCAGAAGGTCGCGTCTTACTAAGAAGTCGCGTCTTTAAAGCAGCCTCATCTCCGCTTTTCAAAAAGGAACCCGCGTTCAGTCCCTGCTTCTGCGAATCAGTTCAACAGTACACTGACAAGCAGACGACCAACCACTCCTGGCTTAAAGCGCGCCAGTGACAGACTAAAAGCAATCGGGGAGGTTTAGACTGTGCATCTAGACACTCAACATGATCAACTCTGGGGCTTCAAAGAGTTCAACAGTACACTCACGAAGACCAACTCCAGATAAGATTAAACCCGGAGCATCAACAGTCTAGTCATGAAGGCGAACTCAGCTAGAGTCCAAAGTATTTCGAAATCCGTCCCAGTTAACTGCGGAATATCGAAAACTTTGGAGGGGGTTCTGTAGGCTGTCTAAAAATCACCAAGACAAGCTACCAAAACGCAGAGATCCAAGATCCAGGCGCAAGGCTAAATGTGACAATCAAGACGCGAAAGTCCAAACCCGCGTCTCAGCATCAAGGCGCGTTGGCTCAACGCCCGCGTCTCAGCATCAAGGCGCGTTGGCTCAATGCCGGCGTCTCAGCATCAAGGCGCGTTGGCTCAACGCCCGCGTCTCAGCAACAAGGTGCCCGCACCTTGGTTGCAACCACCCCGATTATGGCGCCATCCACCGCATGTAGCGGGGAAGTTGGCCCTCATCGTGGAGCACTTTTAGGGGGCACGATCACCCCCTAAAAACCCTATAAATAGCCCCGTCACTATTGAAGAGGGGTCGGATGGGGCGATAAAAAAAAAGGAGAGATCATCAACAGAGAGAGAGAGTTCGACTCTTCAAGCCAGCCTGCTGCGTGCAAGTTGCTCTTCGCCTACCTTCTCTTTTAGAGTTTTGGTGGACGGGGCTGAGTTACTCCCTCTACCTGCCAAGGAGAAGATTCCTCGACGGTACTGACGGTCATCTGGTCAACGGAGAACAAGATTCACTCTCCACCGCCACACGAAGAACCCAGCACTAAACAAAGGGGGAATTCAAGATTCAATATTCTCCCTCCCTTGTAACCGGAAGATTAGCCTGTTGTAATTTTCATCTGATTCAAGGAAAAGTTGCTCCAGTCCACTTTTACAGTTTTCCGCGTCCAACAATTAGTCTTAATCTTTTGGTAGATAGAGACATCAACCAAACTAGAATTTAGCATGTCATACACAACTCTTACAAATTCTTCACCATTGAAAGTTTTGAAATTATATTTTTAGCAAGCATGTAATCAATTTTTTTTTGCTAGTTAACACAAATAGAAAAAGAAAAACAAGAAGAAATAGATTGCTAACAAGATTCTCCTATAAGGAGATTAAAGCCCTCCTCGTCAAGGTCCACGTCTTCAAGCAACTCCGAATTGAAGTGATGATTGGAGAATGCAGCAAGACGTTTGTAGTCCTTCAGACGATTATCATGAGAGTGTAGATCACCTAGAGTGGGTTGAATAGGTGATGTGCTAATCAAATGCCAAACAAATACAGAATTAAAACTAATTATGCAAACTAAAGAGATTATACTAACACACAACATATAATCAAAGAGTGAAGACGAATTTTCGGTGAAGGGCTCTAGATTTATCCTGAAGATTCCTTTAGACTAAGAGTTGAGGTGCTACTTTAGCTCTCTTGGTTCAATACTATGTAAGTACAAACACAATATCAAGCATGTAGAGAATGAACAATAATAGCAATGCAAAATATTAAACAATCCAAGCAAGTATATCTATTTAGCATAAGAAATATCAAACATGTAATAGATGAGTACAAGTATAAAAAGCATGCAAGATATAAAAATAGGTGAGCTGAGAGAGATAAGCAATTACAAACACGGGAGAATTGTTTTGAGGTTCGAACCACTTGCTCTATGTCCCTGCCTTCACCACAATGAAGGATTTTCGCTAAAAATGATCATGCAAGATCACTCGGTGCCGCAACAACAATGAGCCCCCTCAAGAACTCTTGGACCCGCAAGTCTCTCACTTATTCCTACAAAAACAATACACAACACAAGCCCGTAAGTTCGTCGAGGCCGTAACCTCTACAACTTCCTCCAAATACAAATTTGAACACTTGGTGATCTCTTCACTTTAATTACCAACAAATACTCTCATAATAAAGATCCTAGAGGATGAATATAGCAATGAAAAGCTTAAGCATGTGTGAGAAAACTAGGCAGATTGAGTGGTGGAAAACTAAAGAAAAACTCTTTTGAAAACTCAAGAAAAACACTTATGAAAAACTCTCCTTTTGATATGCAAGTTAAGCCCAAAGACTTATTGGAAAACTTCTGAGAAAGATTCCAATCTATTATGTTTAAATGCATATTGGCTCAAAGTGGAGCCCAAACAATCAATATTCTTCTTCAAAATACAAATATCATTATTAAGTTTGAAAGAAAACAATATGAGAAACAAAATCCTTTTTCATTTGAGAAATAGAAATCTTTTTTCCATTCAAAACATTTTTCTTTTCAAATAGTTATTATCTTTCAAAACAATTTCCTTTTCTTTTTCAACCAAAATAATTTTCTTTTTCAAACTTTTATTTTCAACTTTAACAAATCATATTTTTCAAGAGGCTTTTGACAAAATAAAGCAAGATCATCATATGGCATTTCATTATCACTATCAAGCTCAGAGTCGGAGTTTATCTCAGAGGGTCATTTCCTTGGACCAAGTAGCACATGTTGGAAGTATCACTTCCTTCATCCGAGTCACTCTCCTTATTAATTTGCGTTTATTCCCCGAGAGTGATAAGAATATTTCATACCAATATTAGCAACCCTAGATAAATAATCTGTTGGCCCAGAGGCCCTTCACTCTAGTTTTGATGATGATTAACTCATATAGTTATAATTTACTAATAATCTTGTGATATTTAGTTTCAGATCTTTGATCAAGATATTAGTTGGTGATTAGCTTCAACAAAGGTGTTTTGAAGCTTTCATATGATGATTCAAGAGCTCGAGCGTCAAGATCGCACATTGCACTCGGTTGAAGTCAAGCTCGGTGAATCACGTTTGGATCGAGTCGATTTGGAGAAGGAGTTCTACAAGAAGACATCCGTTTGTTTAGTCTAAGATTGCTTAGATCATTATAAAGATTAGATAGTGTTGATATGCTCAAGTACACACACAAGTTTCAATTTGTTTGGTTTTCAGTTTAACCGGTTTCGATTTTTCATATATATGGTTTTCATGAATGATAGAATCAAACAAGTTTACATGGTTTAATGTATATTAGATTTGATCTATATACATTTACGCTTCATCTACTTAGAAAAACTTACTTTGATAGTCTATTTCATGAGTTGGCGTTTTGTATTTAAACAAAACTTATTTTTGGTTTTCATGACAAAAACATAGATATAATTCTTTACATGTATATTGGATTCTATCCATTTACAACATGCTTCAAAGTTGTTTAAATATCATGTTTTTGTATTTACATGTGTTTTGGAAAAATCGAATTTCCATTTCAAAATCTAAGTTTTTGGAAAATACGGTTTTTGGTTTAAGGCAAATTTTTAAGAAAACAAAAATGGTTCAAATTGATTAGAATATGTGTTGAATTTTACTCACACATATTTGTATTCCAAATATCTAATAAGAACTAATTTTTGTGAAATTTATGTAATTTTATGAGATTTTTTAGAAGGCAGATAGCCAAGTTTTTAAATCCCTAACATGCTGGACTGGTTGTCTGCCGGTCGACCGGACCGGTCGACCGATGTGCACAGACGTGCACGCAGCCCAGGCTAGTAGGCCGGTCGACCTCCAGAGAGCAAAGCTCTCTGGAAATGGCCCCAGTCGACCGGGCGGTCGACCGACAGAGAGCTGCTGCTCTCTGTATCCAGCTCCGGTCGACCGGGCGGTCGACCGGCCAGAGAGCCGTTGCTCTCTGCTTTCAGGCCGGTCGACCGGGCGGTCGACCGGTGGCTCAACGGTCATAAAAATGATCGTTGGCCAGTCGACCGACCGGTCGACCGGAAGGTCATTTCTGACTTTGCTGCTGCCAACAGGCAGAATTTGTTTAGGGCTATAAATACCCCATATTTGAGCTGGTTTTAGACAAGAATTTCAAGAGCAAAAATTTTCATCTTTCAGCAAGTTTTAAAAGAGTTTTTGGGCCAAAAGATTTGATCTTTATTTTTTTTAAAAGGGCTGGAAAAATCAAGAAAAGGAGAAGTCTTTGGGATTGTTTTTGATCTTCATTTTTATATCTATTCTAGAAGTTTTCCCAAGAGTTTTTCTTTGTGTTTTTGATTTTCAAACTCTTTACTTTTCTCACACTTGAGCTTATCATATCTATCCTATCTATAGGATCTTGTTTAGTGAGAAAAATTGGTTTGTAGTTGAGAGAGACCACCAAGTGTTGTAACCCTCCTTACTTTGTGACATCCCTCTAGTGAGTGGTGATTGTGTTGATTCCCTCTTGTGTAGAGGTAATTGTGGAGGTTGTGTTTGATATCCCTCTAAGTGTAGAGGTGATTGTTGAGTTGTGGCTTTGTGCCTATCCCTCAATTGTGAGGTTGATATTGTGTTGGCTTTGTGTCTTGCCTCGGGTGAGAGGTTGTATTTGTTGAGAGAGGTGTTTGTACTCCCAAGTTGTATTTGCCCAAATCCTCAGTGGAGATTACCTGTGTGGGAAGTCCTGTGTGGACGAGTTAGTGAAAATCCTTCTGTGTGAAGGCGGGGACGTAGAGCTATGTGCTCGAACCTTGAAATATATCTTTGTGTTTGTGTTTGATCCACTATCTCTAAACTCTCTCTCTTATTTGTGCTTTGTATTGATTCATATTGTTCATTCATACTTATATGCTTGGTATTGCTTGTGTGTGTGTCATAATTGTGTTGAACCAAGAGAGCTTCATATAGCACCTCAACTCTTATTCAGAGGAATCAAGAGGAGTTAGTCCAGAGCCCTTCACTGGAAATTCGGCTACACTCTTTGGTTACACTAAGTGTGTTGCAATTAGTTTTTAAATTTTGCATCATTTGTCATTAGATTAGCTTTTAAATTCGGCTCCGATGCCACTTGTAGGTCACCTAGAGGGGGGTGAATCGGTGACGTGATAATCAAATGCCAAACAAATAAGGAATTTAAACAAATTATGCAAACTAAAGAGATTATACTTTCACACAACGTATAACTAAAGAGTGAAGCCGAATTCTCAATGAAGATCTCTGGATTTCTCGTCAATATTTCTCGAGATTAAGAGTTGAGGTGCTACTTTAGCTCTTTTGTTCAATACATGTGTGAGCACAAACATAATATGAAGCATGTAGAGAATGAACAATAATGGTAATGCTAAATATTAAACATCCAAGCAAGTATATCTATTTATCATAAGTAATATCAAGCATGTAATAGATGAGCACAAGTATAAAAAGCATGCAAGACATAAACACAAGTGAGTTGAGAGAGAGATGAGCAATCGTAAAAATGGAAGAATTGTTTTGAGGTTCGAGCCTTTGCGCTACGTCCCTGCCTTCGCCACAATGAAGGATTTCCACTAAAAATGATCATACAAGAGCACTCAGTGCCGGAACACCTACAGTGAGCTCCCATAAGAACTCTTGGACCCATAATTCCCTCATTTGTTCCTGTAAGAACAATACACAACACGAATTCGCAAGTTCACCGAGGCCGCAACCTCTAAACTTCCTCCAAATACAAATTTGAACACTTGGTGATCTTTTCACATTGATCACCAATAAACATTCTTACAACAAGGATCCTAGAGAATGAATATATCAATGAAATTCTCAAGTTGTGTGAGAAAACTTGGTAGATTTAGTGGTGGAAAACTCAAGAAAAACTCTTTTGAAAACTCAAGAAAAACACTATTGAAAAACTCTTCTTTTGATATGAAAGTTAGGCCAAAAAACTTATTGAAAAATCTCTGAGAAAGTTGGAGAAAACTGGCTCTAAAACTTCTCTAAAATCTTATGCAAAACTGATCAAGAGAACCCCTATTTATAGGGTCTCAAAAACCTAGCGGTTGGGGCTTAAAACCATGCCAAACTGGCTTGTCCGTTGACCGGCCAGTCGATCGACCAACAGTCATAAAAATGACTATTGGGGTTAGCGGTCGACCACCTAGTCGACCGTCCCCAAGGTAAAAAGCCTATCAGCCGACCGCTTGGTCGACTGGGACCAACCCGAGAGTTGAATTAATCAAATCGGTCGACCGGCCCTAAGGCATGGGCTTGTACATGTTTCTGTGCATGTCGATCGACCGGTCGGTCGACCGAGTCATGTGTTGGCTGACTGGTCGGTCGGCGGACAGAAGCCAAAAAACAGGATATATAAGATATAAAACTTGGACTTTGAAACCCCTATATATTCCTATAAAATTTCATAAATTCCACAAAAATATGTTCATGTTAATATTTAAAGTACAAATATGTGTGATCAAAAATCAACACATATTATAAGCAATTTGAACTATTTTTGAGGTAAAGAATTTAAACAAAAAATTGTATTTTCCAAAAAACAAACTTTCTAAATGAAAAACTGATTTATTCAAAACTTGTTCAAAGAAAAAATAAGATATTTAAACACCTTTGAAGTATAGCGTGTATAGAAATGATCCAATACACATAGTAGAATGAAATATACATATTGTGGACAATAAGCTCAAAATAAGTTTTTATAAAACTTAAACTCATGATATAAACTCATCAAAATAAGTTATTTAAGCAATGTGAAGCAACAATGTATATGGATAGAATTCAATACACATATAAATCATGTAAATTTATTTTGATGAAATCTATTCATGAAACCAAAAGATGTATTCTTGAGAATCCAAAACTAAAACTTTATTTTCTTAGAACTAAACTATTTAACATAAAAGTTATGAAATATTTTGTGTGTGTGTATGAGCTTGAGCAATCCATAACTAATCTATCTTTTACATTTTATCCTAAATTAAAAATCTTAAACTTAAAAAGTAGACTTCAAGTGTTCTCGAAAATCTTCTCTTCCTCTTGACTTGAACCAAACATCATCCAAACGAGTTAGACTCCTCTTTAAGTACTTGATGCTATCTTGAAGCACGAGCTCTTGAATCAACACGTGCTAGCTTCAAAACTTGACTTCGAATCTTTTGTTGAAGCTAAACACCGACTAAGATCTTGATAAATATCTGAAACTTATTAAACACAAGATCATTAATATTATAACTACATGAGTTAATCATCATCAAAACAAGAGTGATAGACCTTTGGGCCAATAGAGAGCGCTTCCCCATTTTAATTCCCTTAGTGGAGGACTTTGAGATCGACGAAGCCTGACATTTGAGTGGATTCATGAGTTCCTTCCCTTCTTCTTTTAGGCTGACTTCATTGATGGCTTGTATAGCTGACCCACCAGAGTGGGAAACATCTCGGCCATGTAGGCCCTAAGTTTTGCAATCTTCTCCTCATCTGAAAGCAGCTTGCTTGTATGTCATTGTGCTAAGATGGTTCCCTTGGATGAAGAAGAAGAACATTGGGTCTCGGCATCCATCATAGACGGTGAATTTGAAGGGTGGGCCTCAGTAGTGCCAACTTCGTCTTCTCCAGCTCCTAAATTTTCAGCCCAGAGGGAGCTTCGGCCATGAGGGCTGAGGTTGCTGGCCCAAGGGTACACTTTCCAGTTTTGTTTTGATGATTACAAACTACATAAAGTTATTTGATATTAATCAAGTTCTAGTGTTTATAAACTTACAGTGTTCAAGAGATTGAAAGTTGTTCCATTCTTCCTTGGAAGGAAGTTTTTGAAGAAATCAAGTTGATTCAAAGAAGAGATTCAAGCTCGGACGATCAAAAGTGTGGATTTTTAAGAAGCTCTCTTGATGAAGACTGGGAGAGAGTGTAACCCTATGTAAGATCTTAGAGTGTTTAATTGTTGGTGTTGAGTTGATGCTCAAGAATCACACACACTTGCATAAGTGAACCTACACAAAAAAATTATTTCAAAAAAGTTTCAAAAACCTATGTTTTCACTCAGACTGTCAACAGTTCTCTTGAACTATCGACATGCCTATCGATAGGTTCTTTTTAGAGAACTGTCGAAAGGTGTTTTCAGTATCTCAACATTTTTCTGATTTTGGCTCTTTGTTGACAGTCCAAGAGGAATGTCATGGGCTGATATGTTGTGTATCAGTAGAGCTATCGACAGGCACATTGGACTTTCGACAGGCTCATTGGACTATCGACAGTCCCAGTGACCATTTTAGCCTATTTTGAATTAAAACGAGTTTTTCTCTGTTCAAATTATTTTCTCTTATCTTCAAATGGATCTATTTCACTTTTTTAGGACTTTATCAGTGTTTTATTGATTGGTTTAACTCTCAATGATATTTAGCTACTGCCTATATATATGGTTCATTATAGGATAAGTTTGGCACCTAAGTTAACAAGTTTTACATAAGGTTATGAATCAAAGTTTTTAATGAAAATCAAGTTGTTTTCTTTCAAGTTTCAAGAGCTCACAATTCTCTGCAAGTTTTAAGCTCTCGAGATCTATTCTCTCCACTGAATTTTCTCACACACAAACTTCTTGAGCTTCATTTCTTCACTCAATTCTCTAAGAAGTTGTAAAGAGAATTTGTGACCTTCGTGGTTGTCAAGAGCTTATAAACCTCATTGGCTTTATGCGACCTCTTGTGTAAAGGATTGAGAGTTAGAGTTGTGTACTTCAGTCTTGTATAAACCTTGTAGTTTGTTTGTGGAGGTTTCTTAGTAGATGATCCTTAGTGGATAGTGAAATGCTTCACACGGTGAAGGCGGAGACGTAGAGCTTTGTACTTGAACCTCTTAACAAATTCTTTGTATTTGCGATTGCTTTCTTTTCCTCTACTCCATTTGCTATTATTTACTCTTGTGCTTTTTCTTCCATCACTTATTATTTATTTCTTGCATCATTTTGACTCGTCAATTTTACTTTCTCAATCAAGAATGTAATTGAGCACCTCAACTCATTGTCTTGAGGAATAGAGAGGAGAAGTTCTAGAGCCCTTCATAGGAAACCCGGTTTCACTTCTTGATTTGAGTTAACCATTTGCACTATTCATTTTATTTGTGGCATTTTCATATTTGATTAGTATTACACCTATTCACCTCCTCTAGGTGTACTTTCAATTGGTATCAGAGGTTGAACTCTAGTTTTTTATTTAACCACCTTAGAGAGATCCTCTTGCTAACTACTCATTTTCATCACTTTCTTGTTTATCACACTAGTATACATGACTGAAGGTATTTGTAATATCCCTAATTAATAATACTATATTTTCTAAAAATATATATATATAATTTTTATTTTACTGGTTTATTTTGTTAAATTGATCTATGATTTATTTCATTATTAAATACCATAAATTATTTTGAAATATTAAATGATAATTTGGCTTTATATTTACTAGTATTGTTTATTAGCATTTTTTAATAACTATTATCATTATTATTGCTATTATCGTTAATTGTTATTATTAGTAGTAATTTTGTTACTAATATTATTTCATTGTGATTATTATTATTGTTATTACTGTTATTATTATTTTATTTTCACTATTATTAAAAATTATTAGTATTATTGTTATTACTATAGATGTTATTGTTGTTGTTGTTATTATTACAGTTATGTAATGTTACTAGTATTATTACTATTAGTGGTATATTTCTTTTACTAGATCCCCATACCTAATCCTATTTCTCCACCCAATCCATTACCCATGATTAACCCAAACCCTTTACCCATTATCATCCCCTATATATAAATCTCCATATTATCTACTTAATCAAAATCTTATAATCTAACAAACAAAATCTTATCTAACCTAATTAACAACCTAGTCTCCTCCTTCCTTGCTGGTAGCCGCAACCCCCATCTCCTCTCCCCAAGTCCATCGTAGCACACCATGGCCACGACAACCCCAAAGCCGTGCCCACCAGCACACCCGAGCTCCCACCTTCATCAACCATACCTTGGCCTCCTCCTTGGCCTGGGCGCAAGCACCTCCAAACAGCCCTTGCTGAACATCTCCCCTTTATCCATGGCAACACCACACCATGGTCGCGGCCTACGAGCCACCGGCAACTCCATGACACGCCAACTCACCCGATTGCACCACAACCCTCATGTCGGAGCACCATCTATGTTTGCCCACACCCTGGATCATCACCATCACCTGACCGAGCCCATGAACATCCCCTTCCACCCTAGGCCGAATCCCCCTTTCGTTCGTGGATCCCGTTGATCGCCATCAGCGAGCGCGAACGCACCCGCGCCCTTCTCGGTAAGATCCTCTAGCCATTGACATCCTCCATGACCTCTGCCCCACCTCCCCCTCCGCTGGAGCCTCCATCGGCGCACCGAAAGACACCCCATTTTGTGAGTCTCCTCCATCTCTCTTATGGCAGCCCCAGAGCCGTAAGCTCCCACCTTCATCACCCATACCCTGGACTCCTCCTTGGCCTTAGTGCAAACACCTCCGCATAGCCTCTACCAAGCATCTCCCCTTCATCCATGGCAACGCCACACCATGGCCGCACAACCCACCCGGCTGCACCACAGTTCCCATGCTGGAGCACCATCTGCGTTTGTCCACACCCGGGATCACTACCATCACCTGACAGAGCCCATGATCATCCCCCTCCACCCTAGGCAGAATCCCCCTTTCGTCCTCTCCGTGGATCACCATTGATCGCCATCGGCAAGCGCGAACGCACCCGCACCCTTCTCGGCGAGATCCTCTAGTCGCCGACATCCTCCACGGCCTTCGTCCCCTTCGTCCGAGCCTTCGTCGACATGCCGCAAGTTACCCCATTGTGTGAGTCTCCTCCCTCTTTGTTATATTGTACATTGCATGTATGTGTAAGTATTTAATTATTTCATGTGTGGTGGTGTTTTAATTATGTGCATGCAATTGGGTGTATAGATGTGTGCGTGAGTGTGGTTGTGGTATGCATGCATGTGTGTAGTTGTGGTATACATGCATGTGTGTGTATGTATTTATATTAGTATGTATTAGTATTTGGGTGTTTGCATGTGTATATATATACATATGTATGTATATATATTAGTACATGTATATGTATGCATGTGGGGGTAGGTATATTGTGTGTATGTATGTGTTTGTATACCAAGCCAAGATCTAGTTGTTGATAAATCGTTGTTGTTGACTTAGGCCTAGTATTGATATACTATAGACAGGACTTGACCTTGTAACTGACCGAGTTGTGATAAATCTTAGAATATATATATTGATCTTGAGGTTAATTGGTTCGTGATTGAGATTCGAGATTCATATTTATGTGAAATGATTATCAGACAAATTGTTTGGTGATTTTTCTGACTCAAACTCCAGTAAATGTTAAGGACGTGGTAGATATGTCATTGCTTTATCAATGTACCGATTTACCGATACTTGGATTGGTATTGACTTAGTTAGAGTTGGAGTTGGCTTGATGTTTATATTCTTTATATTGCATTTGATCAGTAGACTCGATTGTGGCGGACTTGATCTTGGGTTGAGGAGTGGGCGTAAATTGGGTTGACATTAGCTAGTGCATGTATATGCATAATTGATTAGTTACTTGAATTTTTGGATCATGTAATTGAGTTTAATTGAAGTAGGAGTGTATGATGGTCTTAATTAGATATAGATAGTGATAATTGGTTAGATATAAATGAGTAGGTATTTTTACATGTTGGGATTTGATATGTCGATGACTTAGAGGATGGATATACTGATGATGTAAAGGAGGGATACACTGCTGAGTTGATTGGCATGAGATTTGTATTCTTTTCAGAGAATATTGATTAGTGCTCTGATGGATTGATGTAGTTGAATTTATATTTGTGAGTAACCTTAGTTTTTCCCCTGATTATACCGTTGAGTACTGATGATCTTATCGATGTTCGATATTAGATGTAGAGATAATTAAGGTGTTATGTTGATCAAGGATGTTATACTCTTTAGTTATGATCTTAATTATGGTTGGATAAGTCTGATTTTGAGAGTATTTCATTCTTTATTTGTGAACTTGGTATTCGTTGTTGATCTCGAGGATATAGTCAATGTTTCATGATTGGTTCTTGACTACTTTAGTTGTTCGGTTACAGAGGTTGAGTTATTATAAGCGTGGTTTCATTGATATTAATGTTAATATTATTCAAAGTTTGATAACCATTATTGTTGGATCACAATTATTGGTGACTTAGAGGATCAGAGTAGATTGATATGATGAGAGAATTGATTATTGAGTTATTGGACATGTTGGTTATTGTACTGGATTACTTTAATAAGGAATGATACTTATATTCACGATGATTATATTGAGATTATGAATTGATGGATCATGTTACTGTTATATCCTAGAGCATATGGATGAGATTGTATATGGACTAGACGTTGCAAGATATGCTACTGTATTAATTCATGTTAGTGAAAGTTATTGAAAAAGTATCGTTAGACCGTAATACTCAGTATAGCTCTATTCATCGTATACACGGTTACTGATACTGTCCACTGTTATCGTTATTGTTCACCATGTATACGATTATTGTTACTATTACTGTATTATTACTGTTACTATCACCACATCATCCCAATATTCCAGTAACATGGAGATTGACTGTTTTAACTGAATTAAATAAAAATATAAATGGACAACTTATACTGAGATTGGGAAAATTGATGGAGGAGACAGCGTCCGTATTTTGGGTGGACCTAGGATACAGGTTGCATAGTCGACTTACGGTTCCACTACAGGGTTCAGGGGGGTTGACTGACATCCCATTTGTTTATTGTTCCACTGTGTTACTATGAGTATTATTCCACAGTGATACTGTAAGTAATGTTATTGTTGCTGACTACCTAGCGGTAGGGCTTGGTTCAGCGCCAGGCACCTGGGCCATGGCCCCGGGTATGTACCGGACCCACCCAAAGCATGGACAACGTCTCCAACCAATCAGTTTCAATAACTTAGGACCCTGATTGACACGTGCAGTAGGCGTCTTATGGGATGCATCTATTACAGGTGGCAATTGGTGTTCGCTGACGTAATTGATAACAAAACTGAAATATTATATTGATACTACAGTCTGAACATAGATATATACAAGTTAAAATAGACACCTAATTATACACTGAACCCTATCATTACTTATTCTTCTCACATGATATATATATATATAGGCTGTAATAGACACCATACCTGATTTTGATATCTGATTTTACTTATGACCTGATGTACACCTGACTATAGCACTGACTGGCTTATTTACTATTTATTTATTGTCGGCATGTTACTTAAACCTTATATTGTATATTTCTTTCATAGCATGTACACACTGCTCTTGCACGTGCACCTTTCCCTTATTTTATACATTCACTAGGAGTTCTGACTCTCTAGATTTAGACATCCAGATTAAATGTTTTATTTCATTGATCAGGTGTTGATGAGCTCTATGCTTCGTGAGGACCCGGAGTTTCTTTATATTCGATTCTGGTATTATTGCTTCTCTTTTATTCATGTTATTTCCTGATTCTCTCTATATCACTTTCTCTTATCATTTCATTCTTTATTCATATGATATCATGTGTGAAAATCTATATGTGATATTACAGTGATCATGATTTATTTTAGTAGATTTTTATAGCTTGTCCGGGTTACTTTAGGCTTAGCGTGTATACATGGGGTATTCTCCTCGCGAATATACATCGCCGACTCTCATTGAAATTCTGTTTTCACGTATTTTGAAAAGCGGAGCATGATAGGGTTTTCTTGGTATCTGAGTCAGGTTTTCGATTTGCGATCTTTATCTTTGACTTTTGATATTCACAAAAAGACCTAGTTCGTACCAGTAACTTGAAACAAGGTATAGTTATACTGCAATATATATATACTATCCATATTGTGATGTTCAGTCCACTTGTGAATTGGTTGTTCTCCCTTTGGAATTCTATTTCTTGATCTTTTGATATCCATGATTCCAACACTTCCTTTAAAGTGATCTGAATTCCATCTTAATTTCTATCCTTCTTTTGATACTAATTTCTGATTCTATCTCTTTAAACTGGTTACCCTATGACTGAAACCGGTAGCAGAAGTCAGAGTAGCGCAGCGAAAGCGTGGTGGATTTATGATGCGCCGAGAAACAACGTGAAAGTTTGTTTGTCTTCTCCCTTGATTTTGATTCTTTTATCATTCCCTACTTTATCGGAATTTCGAGGACAAAATTTTTATAAGGTGGGTAGAATGTAATATTTCTAGTTAATAATACTGTATTTTCTAAAATATATATATAATTTTTGTTTTTTACTAGTTATTTTTGTAAAATTGATCTATGATTTATTTCATATTAAATACCATAAATTATATTGAAATATTAAATGGTAATTTGGCTTTATATGTACCAGTATTATTTATTAGCATTTTTTAATTACTGTTATTATTATTATTGCTATTGTCATTAATTGTTATTATTAGTAGTAATTTTGTTACTAATATTATTTCATTGTGTTTATTTTTATTGTTATTACTGTTATTATTGTTTTATTTTGACTATTATTTAAAAATTATTAGTGTTAGTTTTATTACTATAGATATTGTTATTGTTATTATTGTTGTTGTTATTATTATTATAATAATTATTACGGTTATGTAATGTTACTAGTATTATTACTATTAGTGGTATATTTCTTTTCCTAGATCCCCATACCTAATCCTATTTCTCTACCGAATCCATTACCCATGATTAACCCAAACCCTTTACCCATTATCATCCCCTATATATAAATCTCCATATTATCTACTTAATCAAAATCTTATAATCTAACAAACAAAATCTTATCTAACCTAATTAATAACCTAGTCTCCTCCTTCCTTGCTGGTAGCCGCAATCCCCAACTCCTCTCCCCAAGTTCATCACAGCACACCATGGCCACGACAACCCCAGAGCCGTGCCCACCAGCACACCCGAGCTCCCACCTTCATCACCCATACCTTGGCCTCCTCCTTGGCCTGGGTGCAAACACCTCCAAACAGCCCTTGCCGAGCATCTTCTCTTTATCCATGGTAACACCACACCATGGTCGCGCCCTATGAGCCGCCGCAACTCCATGACACGCCAACTCACCCAATTGCACCACAACCCTCATGTCGGAGCACCATCTACGTTTGCCCACACCCTGGATCATCACCATCACCTGATTGAGCCCATGAACATCCCCTTCCACCCTAGGCCGAATCCCCCTTTCGTCCGTGGATCCCGTTGATCGCCATCAGCGAGCGCGAACACACCCACGCCCTTCTCGGCAAGATCCTCTAGCCATTGACATCCTCCACGACCTCTGCCCCCTCCTCCCCCTCCGCCGGAGCCTCCATCGGCACGCCGAAAGTCACCCCATTTTGTGAGTCTCCTCCATCTCTCTTATGTTGTACATTGCATGTATGTGTAAGTATTTAATTATTTCATGTGTGGGGTTGTTTTAATTATGTGCATGGTGTAAGTATTTAATTATTTCATGTGTGGGGGTGTTTTAATTATGTGCATGCAATTGGGTGTATGGATGTGTGCGTGAGTGTGGTTGTCGTATGCATGCATGTGTGTATGTATTTATATTGGTATGTATTAGTATTTGGGTGTTTGCATGTGTATATATATACATATGTATGTATAAATATTAGTACATGTATGTGCATGCATGTGGGGGTATGTATGTTAATCGGTCGCTGAAACTGCATATTTATTATTACATTCTCATGCTTATTATATAATAAACTCTGTTTTTAATCCTATTTATTGTCTAAATTATATGCAGGCCCATTGTTAAAGGAGAGGAAAGAGAAATGAGCCCGAAATTCCATCAAAATTCTGATTTAATTCAGAATTAATTCTAAATCAAAAAATCAGATTAGATCAAGGCAAATCAGAGAAGATAAAATCGATTAAAAACTGGTTAAAACAAATCTTCACAAATCAATTGGTTAGGCCAAAGATCAAAGGCAGTTTTGTCAAATTCAGGAGCTAAAACGGGAAATCTAGAACCAGATAAAGTCATATCGCGAAAGCAGGGAGTTCCCCCCGGGTGTGGCCAGGCGGGTGTGGCCACCTGGCCACACCCTTGCCACAGAAACGCGGCAAAAGCTACATTTTTGCAGCTTTGTTAGGGCAGTTGGGGGAGCATTTGCTCCCCTATCTTCGTATGCTCCTCCCCGTTGGGTTTTTGCCAATAAATACTAGATTTTCAGAGACCACAGTGAACAACCAAGCAGAGAGTAAAAGTTAGGCTATTCTGTAATTTGTAACTTAGATTTTTAGTTTTCTTTTATGTAATTTTTATTTTCTTTATGTAACTGAGAGGAGAGGCGATTTTCATGAACGAATGAGAACAAGCTTGTACTGAGGGTGACACCGGTGTAAGTACTTTCATTGTTATTTGAAACGAATTAAAGTTTTTTTTATCTTTTCTATTTTTATTTTTGTTTGCTTCCCTCTTCTGTGTTTGTGAATCCAAATAACTCTGATAGCTTTGATATTGTCTTGCCCTTGAGAGTGTCATTGATGGCTTATGGTGATGGATATCCATTTCTATGGTAGTGTAACTTGCCCCTTTATTTCATAGTGAAAATCGGGAATGGGGAAGATCCTATATGTCATACTTTGCTCGCATTCAAAGAAAGGTAAATCGTTGATACGGGTCAAAGGTAAGCAGGCGCCGAAGAGGTAAGTAAGTTTTTTAGGTTTTAACTTTCTTTACTTTTAATTTTAGTTTAGATCACCAACACCATAATCTCACAACTCTTTTATCATTCTTTAAATTTTCTTTGTATATATCTATTTTATATTTTCTCCACCTTCTCAATCCACCACTTTCTTCCTAACTTAACTTTAACCTATTTTTCTTTTCTTTTAAAGAACTAAAAGAAGATCTTTAACCATTGTTTGTAACGTAAAAAAGAACTTGCTAAAAAAAAGCTTCCATTAATAGTCCCTCTTTGTGGATCACGACCCGCATAGCCACTTTCTATAGCTGTAGTATTGAGTACTTGCACTCTTTATTTTGTATTTCTGAAATTCTGTATTTTTTTGTGCGGGGAAGAACTCAATCAAATTTTGGCGCCGTTGCTGGAGAGGGATGGTAAGTAATTCTCTTTCTAAGTTTACATTTTTGTTTAACCTTCTTCTTTGTTCTTGGTGTACAAGTTTAACAATAAGGAAATTTTTGCTGCAGTGGATATATAAGTGGCCCAGGACTCTGCTCAAGAAAGCAGAGCCTAGAATCCCTCAGATTTGCTACATTCTAGTGGCAATCTGAGTGAACTACTAACCTGTATTTTTGCAAGTTGGCTAAATTACAAAGCTAAAATTCTGTAGCTACTTATTTTCTTATTTGTCTCACTATACATACTTTCTAACCTCAACAGTAAAATGATATTTGTTAAATGGTAAAAATAGTTTTGACTTTGCATTTAAGCACGTATCTAATTCGTTTTCATTTTATATTACTGTTGAAGAGTGCTGAAGAAAAAGGTACATATGCATAGCATATAGTTTAGGAAACATTCTAAAGTGATTATTTGCTTGTTGACTGCTACTTTTATATATCCTACACACTTTGCACAATCAATCTTAAGGGCTTCTCCTATAAAGAAGATAAGGTGGGAAAGTCATTACCCTCTCTTAGCCCACAAATAATCTCCTTACTCACTAACCCAAGCCTAATTAAAACTGATTAGACGTTGGCCCTAGTACATCTCGGAGAGACTGACCTAAGTGTTGGAACTTAGATTTTGATGATAACATTTGTGATGCAGATACATTGAAGCTCTATCTCAAAAGCTAATGTTGAGTTCTAATTGCTCAATACTTCTTAAGGATATTGGCTATTTTTGTGTATTTTGTATTAGAATGTTAAAAGCCTTTATCACAAACACACTATAGTCTTGTAGTCGACTTATACCCAAGTCTAGTCGACAATATATCCTCTAGTCGACTTATTCCTTTATGTAGTCGACTAAGACTTTTCACAGAAACATATCAACTCTCTGTTTGTTGACTGTAAGAAGTATTAGTCGACTTACCCACACTGCTAGTCGACTAATTCAAGTTATAGTCGACTAACCCTTTCTGTTGGTCGACTAATTATAGTTTCTAGAAACTTATCTTCTGTATCAATCTTGATATAGTCGACTTGCTCCCTTAACTAGTCGACTAACCCAGGCAAAATGTCATATACTAGTCGACTACCGTTCATAACCTAGTCGACTAATAATAGTAGTTTCTGACTGTTAATCCGTTATTAATTTTCTGGTGTTTATCCAACGTTTTAATATTCAAATTTAAGTTGATAACTTTCCTAACTGACCATAGATTTCACCTATAAAAAGGGATGTTCTCTTAAGATGAAAACATAAATTCAAAATCATAGTTTTCTATCCAAACTCTATTGAAAAATTCTATTTTTCAGAAAACTAGTTTCCACTTTCATTTCTTCACACAATTCTTATTTCATTATGAAGAATTCTGAGAGTCCACCTATAAGAAACCTTATTCACGAGCACATTCAAGTTTCAAGGCTTATAGGATATTTCGTAATCACTCAAAGAGAAGAATTGTACAAGGGTATCTTCTTGGTGTAAAGAAGAGGTATACAAAAGTTGCTATCTTTTTGGTGTAGAGGAGTTGTACGGATTTGGCAAAAGTTATTTTGTCAAGTGGTATACAAGGAGTTGATTTTAGGTGTATCAAAATTAGGATAAGAAAAATCTCAAGTGAGTTGCTTGGGGACTGGACGTAGGTCACGATGACTGAACCAGGATAAAATCTCTCGTGTTTGCATTTACATATTTTCTGAGATTTATTTCCTTTCTTGCAAGTATTTTATTTAACGTTATTCATCTTTGTTTTAGTGTTTGTGTTGATTTTATTTTTAGATCCTACATTTGGTATCAGAGCTTACCAAAACCCTGCATACCCAGTCAACACCCTACATAGAAGGATGGCAACTGAGTTTCCTTCATTACAATTCAAAGTTCATCTTTATTTTAGTGTTTGTGTTAATTTTTTTTTAGATCCTACATTTGGTATCAGAGCCTACCAACACCCTACATACCCAGTCAACACCCTACATAGAAGAATGGCAATGGAGTTTTCTTCATTACAATTCAAAGGACATTCTAGACAACATTCACCATTATTTGATGAATCAAACTACAACTACTGAAAGTGTAGAATGAAGATCTACTTACAATCACTCGACTATGAACTATGGAACATAGTAGAAGCACCATACACCGAGTCGATCATCAATTATAATGCGTGGAGTGAAGAACAAAAGAAGTCTGCAAACCTTGATGCCAAAGTAATGAATGCGCTTTTTTGTGCCTTGAACAAAGAAGAACTCAATCACGTGTCAAAGCCCAGATCTGCAAACCAAATATGGCAGATTCTATAGGTAACCCATGAAGGTACAAATAAGGTTAAAGACTTTAAAATTTTTGTTCTTGTTCATAGGTTTGAACTCTTCAAAATGAAGGAGAATTAAACCATTACAGAAATGGTTACAAAGTTCACCGATATTACAAATTCCTTAATAGCCCTTGGAAAGGAATACACTCAAGTTGAAAAGTCAGAAAGATTCTTCGTGTACTTACATCAGATTGGGAGAAGAAAACTACTACAATAAAAGAAGCAAATGATCTCTTAACAATATCATTAGAAAACCATATTGGCAATTTAATGGCATATGAAGTACAACTTGAAGATAGGAAGAAGGATGAACAACAACTTCAATTTAAGAAGAAAGTACTTGCCTTTCATACATCCTCAGATATGAACAATTCAGATGTTGATGAAGAGGAGATGGCAATGCTTCCAAGAAAATTCAGAAAGTTCTTGAAACAAGGTAAGTTTAATCCTACATGTTTTAATTGTAATAAAATAGGTCATACGAAGAAGGATTGCCCAATGCTAAAAAACAAAGGGAAATCCAAGTTCAACAAGTTTAACAAAAAGAAGAAAGAATATAAGGCATCATGAGAAAATAGAAGAAGCCACTGAAACTGTAAATGTTTGCTTTATGGATCAAGAAGAAGATGAGGTACAATATACTGAATTATTAGATGCAATTCATGAACTATATAATGATTTTAAGAATAAAAGGATTAAAAATAAAGTTTTAACAAAGGAAAATGAAAGACTCAACAAAGAAAATTCTGTTTATATTATTCAAATTTTTACTGTAAATTCTCAAAAGGATGACTTTGAAAAAGTTATATTATCTTTAAAAAGCGATAATGAGAATTTCTTAAAAGAGAATGCTTTACTTCAAAAGAAACTATTTCTTTAAGTTCTAGAATTTCTACTTTAGATAAACAAATGATCAGTTCCAAAATTAAGTATGACGAAATTTTGAAAAATGTGACAAAATTTAATAAAAGAAAAGAAAATTTAAATGATTTATTACCGTATCAAAAGATTTCAAATAATTATTTTGGTATTGGATTTTCAAAAGATAAGTTGAAAAATCTACACATGTTGGTCTTGGTTTTTTAAATCATAAATCTACACATGTTTATGAAAAGAATCATAATCCATATAATTTATTTGTGAAAAGAAATACTGATATTATTTCAAAAAGAATTAGGAACAAATATATATAGATCCCTAAAAATTTAAGTATTGTGGATAAAAATACTTATATTGCATCATATATACATCATGTATGTAATTCTTGTGATTATATTTATACTAACAAATGGAAACTAAATTCAAATTGGGTTTGGGTTCCAAAAGGTTAATTTTTTGATCATGTTACGATGGGTACCATACACAATGTTTATCTTATAGGTACCTTACATGAAAAAGTGATTTCTTATTTCAAGCACTTGATAATGCAAAATATAATATATCATATATATATATATATATATATATATATATATATATATATATATATATATATATATATATATATATATATATATATATATATATGTCATGATATATTTTTTGCAGGGGGAGAACACTTGTTTTTGTTATAACCTATTTTCCGCAGGGGGGAGTTTATCTCTGCATGGCGATTTTTAGGCACATAACTTGTCATCATCAAAAGGGGGAGAATGTTAGAACTTAGATTTTGATGATAATATTTGTGATGCAGATGCATTGGAGCTCTATCTTAAAAGTTAATGCTGAGTTCTAATTGCTCAAGACTACTCAAAGATATTGACTATTTTTGTGTATTTTGTATTAGAATGTTAAAAATCTTGATCACACACACAATATAGTCTTGTAGTCGACTTATACCCAAGTTTAGTCGACTAATATATCCTCTAGTCGACTTACTCTTTTATGTAGTCGACTAAATCTTTTCACAGAAACATATCAACTCTCGGTTTATTGACTGTAAGCAGTATTAGTCGACTTACCCACACTGCTAGTCGACTAATTCAAGTTGTAGTTGACTAACCCTTTCTACTGATCGACTAATTATAGTTTCCAGAAACTTATCATCTGTATCAGTCTTGATATAGTCGACTTGCTCCCTTGACTAGTCGACTAACCTAGGCAAAAATGTCATATACTAGTCGACTACCCTCCTTACCCTAGTTGACTAATAACAGTTATTTCTGACTGTTAATCAGTTATTGATTTTTTGGTATTTATCCAACGTTCTGATATTCAAATTTAAGTTGATAACTTCCTAACTGACCATAGATTTCACCTATAAATAGGAATGTTGTCCTAAGATGAAAACACCAATTCAAAATCATAGTTTTCTGTCCAAACTCTATTGAAAAATTCTATTTTTCAGAAAACTAGTTTTCACTTTCATTTCTTCACACAATTCCTATTCCATTATGAATAATTCTGAGAGTCCACCTATAAGAAACCTTGTTCACGATCACATACAAGTTTCAAGGCTTATAGGATATTTTGAAATCACTCAAAAAGAAGAATTGTACAAGGGTATCTTCTTGGTGTAAACAAGGTGTACAAGAGTTGCTGTCATCTTGGTGTAGTGAAGAGTTGTACGGATTTGACAAAGCTTGTTTTGTCAAGTGGTGTACAAGGAGTTGATTTTGAGTTTATCAAAATCAAGATAAGGAAAATCTCAAAGGGTTGCTTGGGGATTGGATGTAGGTCACGGGGACCAAACCATGATAAAATCTCTCGTGTTTGCATTTGCTTAATTTCTGAGATTTATTTCCTTTCTTGCAAGTATTTTATTTAACGCTATTCATCTTTGTTTTAGTGTTTGTGTTGACATTGTTTTTAGATCTTAAACTAAGGGGGGAGTTGATTAGAATTTGACTCTTGCCAAATCGGTGTCTTAGGTTGGGGATTAAGTGGCGAAACCCTGAAGGTTGGTTGTTTAGCATAATTAGGCCCGTTACTTAGGCACGGATACCTCCCACTAATCTTGCCTCTACCTGGTCGAATAACTTGTTGTCAGATTCTGCAATATACCCCCGTAGACAGTCTAACTAGTTAGGAGTCGTCTAGGTCTAAGGTCTACCCTGACTTAGATTAGATTTTTTTTCTTTTTATTTGTTTGTTTTTCTTTGTTTGTGTTTGATATTTCTTATGTGATATGGCTTATAACAACAATTTTTTCAATTTTAACAGTAATCCATGTTACACCCCGACCTCTTTTTCGGATATTACCAACGCGGTATATCATAACTTTAACCAACCTATTGTGCCGGATTGGTCTTATCCGAATCAATACATGCCCCAGTCCCAATACAATGAACAAGATTGGAATAATCATCACCACTCTTCACAGAGTCAATGGGGATACAACTCCCCGCGTCTTATTGTCAACCACCTTACCAACATCCAGCTTCATATTCGCCTTCTCCCGAACAACCATTAGAAGAATCAATTGACTGGGAAAAGAGGATGGAAGTCTTAGATGAGCTTAAGCGATAAATTCAAATTTTTGAAGACTTAAAATCCCGTAAAAATTTTCAAATCACAGATCCTTATTCTATTTTTCAAGGAGAACATGCCAACTTAAAAAAGAGTATGAAAACCATGATTCTATGCCAAAATGATCCACTCGATATGATAGAAGTAAGACTTAGTGGATTAAAAAACATGCGTAGGAATAAGAAAACTCTCCCTACCCAATCTTTGACTATTCTCGACACTTCTGGCCATATTGATGAAAACCAAGAATCATGGTATCTTGAAGACTTTGACCAAGATTCAATTTCACCACAAAACCTTGAATTTGACCAATATCAACCCATTGATGAATTGGCAAGTTTTTATTTTAATTAGATTGAACTTGATTATAAATGTGAACCTAATCCCCAACTTTGTGATTCAATTCCCATCTTCGAATCTATGTTGACTTCGATATTCTTACCCCAAATTCCCGAGCCAATATTTATTCCCGTGCCCATAAATCTAGAAATTGAATCACCAATTATGGTAGTCACATTCTATTGATGGAAAAAGAGTGTGAATATCAATTCTTGAAATTGGACTCAACTCTTGAACCAAAACTAACTCTCGAACAAAAAGTTAATTTTCTAAGATAGTATTGATTCCTAAACCTATCATTCTTGAGTCCAAGTCAGCCATTCCACCAAGTCACATTCTTTTGTTGGACATAGGTATAGACCATGATGACTCCATGATGATTTTCTAGGACTAGTCATGTAAAGGGAGTAAGGTTAACAATAGGATCTTTTATGATCCTATTAATACTGATGATTGTAAATATGTAAATAGAAAAGAGGTCAATAAAGATGGGTTCCGTGAACCACCACATTATCTTGATTGGGTAGCAACGCTTGACCCAATCAGACCACCAGCAGAACCACCACCATAAGGTAATATTTTCCTTCTGTTTCTTCTTTTTCGTGCATCTATGAATTAAATCATACATTGAGAATAATGCATGAGATAGGTGTGGGGAGGGTTCTAACATAACTTAGGTTTTCCTTTTATTATAAAATGAAAAAAAATTTAACATTTTTCTTTACTTTTAAAAACTTTTTGAAAATAGAAATAATATTCTAACATATTCTTTGTAAGAAATTAAGTCAATTTGAAGGAATAGGAGAATCATAATTTGGATTTTTTATACTTGGTCAAAATAAGATTATTTGTTTGAATTTCAAGGTTCGGAAGAAAATTTGAAAAAGTAGTCTTGATTTTACCTTGATGATATATGCATGCTTTTTACACTTACACAATTAGGTTCAAAAATAAAGATTCTTATGCCTTATTAAAATATATATATATAAAAATCCTCTGATTAAGCTGGGTATTTGAGCCTTATAAACCATAAGTATTCACGCCTAAAAACGGTTCATATAATAAAATCCTTAGTTTTGTGGCCTTATTTGCTCGAATCCTGAAGTCCTTGGGGTGTTTTGTCACCCAGTGCCCTAAGATTGTTTGGTTTGAGAGTCACCGATTAAAGGCTCGTTACATGGGCAGATTAGAAAGCCTAATAGAACTAAGGAGTAATATAACCTAAAAGATAAAAAAGAAAAAAAAATATATATATATAATAAGGCACAAGAGTTAGAGTTAAAGAACCCCGAATCAAAATTTCACGGTCACAAAGGTGCATATACCTTAGTGTAAAATAATAGATTAGATGAGAAATAAAGTTTGACTCCATGCCTTGGTTGATACCAAGTTTTTGAATTAAGACTTAGCTTAAGAATAAAAAATTCAATTTTCCTATAACTTATAGATTACTTAATTCTTACAATAATACTTCAAATATTTTTTCTTTCAAAATGTATTTTCAAAATACTAACATTTGTTTCTCTTTCATTATGGATTTTGTGGGTGTAAACCACTGAAAACCCTCACGAGATAAAACTCGTCCTCTAGAGGGAACCTAGAGGTTTAACGGCTTGTTGCACACGCTCAGTGCAATCGCGTGACCTGCGAAAGCGGTCTAATAATTTTTGGTTTAGTTTTGTTATTTTACTCGAGGGTGAGCAAAAGATAGGTATGCAGGTGTGATCGGTCGCTGAATCTGCATATTTATTGTCACATTCTCATACTTATTATATAATAAACTCTGTTTTTAATCCAATTTATTGTCTAAATTATATGCAGTCCCATTGCTAAAGGAGAGGAAAGAGAAATGAGCCTAAAAGCCCATCAAAATTCTGATTTAATTCAGAATTAATTCAAAATCAAAAAATCAGGGCAGATCAAGGAAAATCAGAGAAGATAAAATCGATTAAAATAAATCTTCACAAATTAATTTGTTAAAGCCAAAGATCAAAGACAGTTTCATCAAATCCAGGAGCTGAAACAGGAAATCCAGAACCAGATAAAGTCATATCGCGAAACCAGGGAGTTTCCCCCGGGTGTGGCCACCTAGCCACACCCTTGCCGTGGAAACGCGACAAAAGCCGTGTTTTTGCGACTTTTTTGGGGCAGTTGGGGGAGTGTTTGCTCCCTTATCTTCGTACGACCAAGCTTAGAGTAGAAGTTAGGCTATTCTGTAATTTGTAACTTAGTTTTTAGTTTTCTTTTATGTTATTTTTATTTTTTTTATGTAACTGAGAGGAGAGGAGATTTTTATGGAGGAATGAGAACAAGCATGTACTGAGGGTGACACCGGTATAAGTAATCTTTTCTTTCATTATTATTTGAATCGAATTGAAGTTTTCTTTTCTTTTCTATTCTTGTTTTAGTTTGCTTCCCTCTTCTATGTTTGTGAATCCAAATGACTCCGATAGCCTCGAAGTTACCTTACCCTTGCAAGTGTCGTTGATGGCTTATGGTGATGGATATCCATTTCTATGGTAGTGTAGCTTGCCCTTTCATTTCATAGTATAAATCGGAAATGGAGAAGATCCTATTTGTCATACTTCACTCGCCTTCAAACAAAGGTACATCGTCGATATGGGTCAAAGGTAAGCAGGCGCCGAAGAGTTAAGTAAGTTTTTTAGGTTTTAACTTTCTTTTCTTTTAATTTTAGTTTAGATCACCAACACCACAATCTCCCAACTCTTTTATCACTCTTTTCAATTTCTTTGTATATATCCATTTTCTATTTTCTCTACCCCCTCAATCTACCACTTTTTTCCTAACTTAACATTAACCTATTTTCCTTTTCTTTTAAAGAATTAAAAGAAGATCTAACCATTGATTGTAATGTAAAAGAGAACTTGCTAAAAAAAGCTTCCATCGTTAGTCCCTCCTTATGGGTCACGACCCGCATAGCCACTCGCTATAGTGATAGTATTGAGTACTTGCACTCTTTATTTTGTATTTCTGAAATTCTATATTTTTGTGTGCAGGTAAGAACCTAATCATATATAGTGTGCATGTATGTGTTTGTATATTATCGTGTATGTTTGGTTGTGTGCTACAGCATTTTGGATTCGTTTGGTGAGATCCGGACCCGTTATGGGAGATTCAGAGTTGTGCTCGCTATAGACCTGATATACAAGCATTTCAAAAACTGACCAATGGGATGATTCGCAGATTCGTACCGGTTCATGCAGTGAAGACCAGACAGTAATTCAGATTCAAAACTGCATCTTTCATGTGAGTGTTTGCTTTTGTATCATTTTCTTATTTATCATTGTTAGTATTATTTCTGTATTATCTGTATTATTTCAGGTGATTATCTGATATCTTTGACCAGTATGATAACCCGTACCATTTCATATGACATCAGTGATCGTACACCTTATGTATTTAGTTGATATCTACATTTATTGGCATCATTTCATGTATTGGTAAATCATTGTTGTTGACTTAAGCCTAGTATTGATATACCATAAAACGGACTTGATCTTGTAACTGACCTAGTTGTGATAAATCTTAGAATTTATATATTGATCTTGAGGTTAATTGGTTCTAATTGAGGTTAGAGATTCATACTTCATGTGAAGTGATTATCGGACAAATTGTTTGGTGATTACTCCAACTAGAAGTCCAGTAGATATTAAGGAAGTGGTAGATATGATATTGCTTTATCAATGGACTGATTTACTGATACTTGGATTGGTATTGACTTAGAGTTGGAGTTGGATTGATGTTTATATTTCTTTATATTAACTTTGATCAGTAGATTCGATTGTGGTGGACTTGATCTTGGGTTGAGGAGTGGGCGTAAATTGGGTTAACTTAACCTGGTATATGTGTATACATAATTAATTAGTTACTTGAATTTTTGGATCTTGTGATTGAGCTTAATAGAAGTAGGAGTGTATGATGGTCTTAATTAGATTTAGATAGTGATGATTGGTTAGATATAGATGAGTAGGTATTTTTAAATGTAGGGACTTGGATATATCGATGACTTAGATGACGGATGTACTGATGATGTAGAGGAGGGATATACTGCTGAGTTGATTGACATGAGATTTGTATTCTTTTCAGAGGATATTGATAGTGTTCTGATGTATTAATGTAGTTGAATTGATATTTGTGAGTATCCCCAGTTTTACCTGATTATACTATTGAGTACTGATGATCTTATTCATGTTAGATATTAGATGTAGAGATGATTAAGATGTTATGTTGATCAAGGATGTTATATTCTTTAGTTGTGATTATAATTATGGTTAGATAAGTCAGATTTTTAGAATAATTTATCCTTTATTTGTGAACTCGGTATTCATTGTTGATCTCGAGAATATATTCAGTGTTTCATGATTAGTTCTTGACTACTTCAGTTATTCGGTTACAGAGGTTGAGTTATTATGAGCATGGTTTCATAGATATTGGTGTTAATATATATTCAGAGTTTGATAACCATTATTATTGGATCTCAGTTATTGATGACTTAGAGGATCAAAGTAGGTTGATATAATGAGAGAATTAATTATTAAATTATTAGATTTGTAGGTTACTGTATCAGATTACTTTAATAAGGAATGATACTTGATGTTCACGACGATTATATTGAGATTATAAATTGATAGATCATGTTACTGTTATATCCTAGAGCATATGGATGAGATTGTATATAGATTAGACGGTGCATGATATGTTACTGTATTAATTCAAATTACTAAAAGTTATTGGGAAAGTATCATTGATCATAACACTCGGTATAGCTCTATTCATCATATACACAGTTACTGATACTGTCCACTATTATTATTATTGTTCACTGTGTATACGATTATTGTTACTGTTACTGTATTGTTATGTTACTATCACCGCTTCATCTCAGTATTTCAGTTACATGGAGATTGACAGTTTTATCTGAATTAAATAATAATGTAAATGGACAACTTATACTGGGATTGAGAAAATTGATAGGGAAGACATCATCTGTATTTTGGGTGAATCTAGGATACAGGTTGCGCAGCTGACTTACAGTTTCACTACAGGTTTCGGGGGATGACTGACATCCCATCAGTTTATTGTTCCACAGTGTTACTGTGCGTATTGTTCCATAGTAATACTATGAGTGCTGTTACTGTTACTGACTACCTGGCGGTAGGGCCTGGTTCAGTGCCAAGCATCTGGACCGTGGTCCCGGGTATATACGAGACCCACCTAAAGCATGGACAACGTCTTCAACCAATCAGTTTCAATAACTTAGGACCTTGATTGACACATGCAGTAGGTGTCTTATGGGTTTAGGTTCATTGTTAGATAGTTTATGAGAAGTTGTATCTCAGTTCTTAATCTGTGGTTCAGTTCAAAAACAAAATGAGGGGGAGAGAGAAAGAGTGATTATAATCAGAAGTTAAAGTGACATCAATAAATATTCGATGGACTTCTTTTCTTCTCCAACTCACAGGTATGTTGAATTTCAATTTAATATTTTCTTTTTTAGTACTGAGTAGCTAAATCTCTTCTTTATAGGCTCACTATCATCTCTCTTTGAACCCTCTTATTTTGAATGATTTTATGCAAACCCAACGGAATCATATGAATGCCTTAAACTAAGCCAAGTTTCTTAGAGAGTGTTCTTGAAGGCACAGGAGGATGGATTTGAATTTCTAAAACTTTCTTTTTAAAATATTACTTGAACTTATTTTTATTTCATACTTGAAAGACGACTTGATGATTAACATTCAGTTCAATATGAATTCTTAAAAAAGGAGTTGACTTTTTCAAACAATCTCATCTGCTTTACTTAAGACTTTCAAAATTCAAACTTAAGTTTTTTCCTATGATCATGTTGAGGCACTGAGATTTTAAGAGAAGAACATATCATTGAGTAGTAAGATAGTGAGCACAGATCTTTTTCTTCATATATTAAAACAAACAACCAATCATTCTTCAAACCTTTTAAAGATCACTTTCTCCAAAACCTTTTTCAAATTTTAAGTTTTCTTTAAATTATTTCTCTACTCTCCATTCTCTTTTCGCATTAAAAAACACCAACACTATTCTTTGCTTTTGAAACAATACATCGAAAAGCTTTCATCACATTCCTCCTTGTGGACACGACCCATTAGCCCAAAACTAGATGGTAATTCTCACTATATTTACTTGCACTCATTGTGCAGGTTTTACCTCAATCAAAGGTGATAGAGACGAAGAAGATTCTGCTAGCCAAAAATTAAAGTCTTATCTTTTCGTGCATCATTTTACGAAAATTGATTGATGTTTTACCTACACACAAAAATATAGAATTTTAGAACTTAGAATAAAGAGTGCAAGTACTCAATACTATCGCTATAGCAAGTGGCTATGCAGGTTGTGATCCACAAGGAGGGACTAGCGATGGAAGCTTTTTAGCAAGTTCTCTTTTAAGTTACATTCAATGGTTAAAGATCTTCTTTTAGTTCTTTAAAAGAAAAGAAAAAATAAGTTAAAGTTAAGTTAAAAAGAAAGTGGTAGATTGAGAAGGTGGAGAAAATAGAAAATAGATATTTACAAAGAAATTGAAAAGAGTGATAAAAGAGTTGGGTGTTGATGGTGTTGGTGATCTAAACTAAAGAATTAAAAGAAAAGAAAGAATAGCTAAAAGAAATTCTTACCTCTTCTGGTTGATGACTTACTTGAAACCCTTGCATGTTTTACCTTACTTCGGAGGCGATCAACGCATAACCCATTAGATCGAGCTCAGTCCCCATTCACATTACATCATCAAGACGAACAAGAATGAAATGATATGGAATTTTGAGGAGGAGAACATCATCATGAAATATCGGTGGCACTCACACAAACATGACTTTATTGATGCTTCTAGGTTCACTTAGACATTCATCAAAACCAAAAGAGAAAAGGTAAAAATAAAAGAATAACATATAAACAAGAAAAGTATAAAGATGTTACCTTTGATTACTTGTAGAAACGATGAAAGAATGGAGGAGGTTACATCGGTGCCACTCTCAACATAAGTCTCTCTCTTACTTACATGAATCTCAGTCTAATCTATGCTTACAAAGAAATAAAAAATTACATAAAAAGAAAATAAAAATCTATACTAAAAAGAATGAAAAACTAGCCTAAAATTTATCTCTGCTTAGTCGCACTCTGTACACTCTGAAAAACTCAGTATTTATAGGCAAAACCCAACGGGGAGGAGCGTATGAAGATAGGGGGAGCAAATGCTCCCCCAACTCCTCTAACAAAGCTATGAAAATGCAACTTTGGCCGTGTTTCCACGGCCTGGGTGTGGCCAGGTGGCCACACCCAGAGGCGTACAGCTCCTTGTTTGGTGATATCCCCTTATCTGGTTTTAGATTTCCGTTTTACCTCCTAGATTTGACAAAATGGTCTTTGTTCTCTGGCTTTAACTAATTAATTTGAAAGATTCATTTTAACCGGTTTCTAACTTCTCTGATTTGCCATGATCTGCCCTGATTTTCTGATTTCGAATTAATTCTGAATTAAATCAGAATTTTGATGGGCTTTTGGGCTCGTTTCTCTTTCCTTTTCTTTAGCAATGGGCCTGCATATAAATTAGACAATAATTAGGATTAAAAGCAGAGCTTATTATATAATAAGTATGAGAATGTGACCATGAATGTGCAATATCAGCGACCGATCAAAAATCAGGAGTGATACATGTACAATCATTAGTGTCAATTACGAGCATTATCCAAAGACTTATAAATGGTCCACTTCTGGTGGCTGTGTGACATACAGAAAGCATTTGAAGAGGGCGCATCCTTGTGAAGCCAGTCTCACAAAAATTCAAACTCAAATATCAAGGTACGCTACCAATAACTCTCCTGAATAATTTCATTTTTCTAATGCTAAAAATAGAGATGAATTAACACGTATGATTTCTGTTGAGCACTTGTCTTTTAGTTCTGGTGAAAAATTAGATTTTATAAATTATTGTCAAAATGTATTAAATTCTCAAGCAATTAGAGTGCTTAGGACCACCCTCACACGCACAGTCCATAAGCTTTATAAAAAAAAGAATTACATGATTTTTCATCACTTTTGATGGGTGTGTATCTATATGAAGTGATACTGGCAACAATATTTTTACATAGGGATCACTTGTCATTGGGTTCATCGTGAATGAAACATAAAAAAAAATACATTTAGAGTTTTTGATGAAAGACATACTACTTCTAATATTTATAAATTGATAAAAGTAGTTTTGGAGGAATATGACTTGATTAATAAAATTTTTACAATATATTTTGATAGTGCATCTGCTAATACCTGCAATGACGGAGGAGCATTCAACATAATTTTCAACCATGGCAATTATTGTTAAACAAAACTTAACAACATTGGTGTCAATAGTAGCTGTGGAGTAAGCATTTAGTGCGAAAAAAAGTATTTTGGATCATACTCGTTCGAGTATGTCCCTCAAATCAGTAGAGGCCCAAGTATATCTTTATGATTGGATAAAAGCGGCATTAAAGTAACAAGAAATTGTTCGGGAAGAAAATGAATATTTTATGGAAATGATGACCACTGGAACAGAAGGAAGCAATCGAGATAAGGTACGGGAATTGAGGTATGAGAGCTGGGTGGGCTTTGATTTCTCTAAACCCTAAGAAGATTGTAAGCAATTTTATTATGGTAAGGATTAAGTTCAAGCCCGTTTTTTTTTTTTTTTGTTATTTTTTATATATAAAAATTAGTATTCGATGGAGTATAAATGGTTCAAGAATCAGAAAAAAAAAGGGACCCGACCTAGTTCTGGAGCTGAAACTGGAACCGGCCAGCACCGGTCTAGTTTTAGTCCTCCTACGAAAGAACCGGAACCACCGGTTCCTAAATCGGGGCCGGGTCTACCCCTGACCTCATAACCAAAAAAGTCATCTCTTTCCTATGCAGCATATACAAATTACATAAGAAGTTTTGATTTCATCTCTTGGAAAGTCTCAATGTCTTTTTGAGGTAACAAAATTCTGTTTGAGGTAATGGAGACTGATTACCTTGATGCACGAGTAGTAATTACTCCTAATCTCTTTCCTTATCCTTTGTCTTCTCTTCCATCTCTCTTCCATTTAGTACTTACGCTTCTATAATCTCTATTTTTCTGTCTTTCTTGGTTTTACAAACTTTTGGTATACCTAATGTAGCATAAGTTATAGCCGGGGATCTATGACTCCAAGTTTTCATCATTAATAGTAGAAGAAAATAAATTAGAATTGCCCAATGGAAAGGACCAAAGGTCACAAAATACTTATGTTTTGCTTCTATACCCTAATCTCGGTTGCTTTTTCTTGTCATAACTATTGAAGCCTAAAGAAATATCTAGTATGGATCAGACTTAGAAGGCACCTCCCATGGGATTAGAGAAAGTTGAAATAAGCAAGAAACTAAACTAGAAAAATATTTGCATTATTGTTGAATTAATAGTATGGTGGTTTTCCGCTTTGTTTTGCATGTATAGGACTCAACTTGAAAGAATTGAAAGATCCATTGGATCATACTATCAACTGTGTCAGTCACATCCAACAACAAAACTAAGATCCCTATTAGGATTTTGCCTTATTTTTAAGAGGAGATGATGGTCCAACAAGATCCAATCGAGTTGGAGAAGACGATGGCTTGAAGTAGAAGAAGCAAACCAAGTGGGTGCGGATTAGTTGACTTATAAACTATATAATTGATTGTACACATATATTGCATTATCTATTATTATATTTCTACATTTATCTTATAATAAACTCTATAATTAATTTGTGTTAATGTCTAAATTATGCATATTGATTATTAATGGAAGAAGAGAAGATAATACTAAATAAATATCAGTTACATCAGATTTATATGAATCTATTTGGTTAGATTGAAGATTCAACAAGGATAAACGAGGATAGAGACAAATCCAGAAGTTCAAAGGCAATCCTACAAATATGCAAAGGAATATCTGAAGGATTTGAATGTATATTCAAAATATTTAGAGAGATAAGACACAATTCAACTAAAACTCAAGGGATAAACAAATATTTATCTCCAGTCTTATCTCCAACCGTATAAGAAGATCTTTTCTATTAGACAAGCGATTTTTTTCATATCTCTAACCTTATCTCCAATCTTTTGAGAAGATCTTTTCTGTTGGATCAGTGATTTGATCTCATCCTCAAGCGCGCTCTCTCCTCTCTATTTTTCTTATAAATACCACCATATCAGAGGGCAATGGACATCATTCAAGCAGAGAATAGAGATTAGGCTTAGGCTCGTAGTTTATCTTAGATTTTTATTTTTCTTTATATAATTTTCTGTTTTTCTTTATAACTAAGGAGAAAATTTCATGAGAGAGAAAATAAAGTTGTATTGAGAGTGACACCAGTGTAAGTTTTCTCCTTTTTTTTATTGTTACTCTATTTTAATCAAAATTACATTCTTGTTTATTCTTCTTCTTTTTACTTTACTTGCCTCTTCTATGATTTGTAACCCATGTGAATCCTATAGCCTTGAATTTGGCTTACCTTTGCAAGTGCTACTGATGGCTTATGGTGATGAATATCTTTTTCTAAATCGTATAATAGTTTAGTATTATTTTCTACTTGCATTTTCTTTTGTTAAACCGGTTTGGAATGGGGAAGATCCTACATGTCATGCTGTGATCACCTTCAAGCCAAGGTAAGTTGTTGCAATGGATCCAAGGCAAACACCAAAAAGGTAAGTAAGTTTTCTTAATTTTCTTTCGTTTTTATTTCTTATTTTAGAAACACCTTTAATTCAACTTTTTATTTCTTTTTATTTCTTTCTTTTAACTTAAAATGATTCCAAAAACTTCCACCATCTTTTCTTCTATTGCTTTTCCACTTACTTTCTAACTTTACTTAGATTTCTTTTCTTTTATTTCAAAAACAAAGAAGAAAGACTTATAACCAGTTTTAGTAACTTAAAAGAAAGACTATTTAAAAACTTCCATCATAGTCTCTTCTTGTGAATCACGATCCGCATAGCCACTTGTTATAGCAGTAGTATTAAGCAACCTAGCACATTTCATTCTACATTTCTGAACTTCTATATTCTGTGCAGGTTCAGCTTTGATCAAATTTTGGGGCCATTGCCGGGGAGAGAGTAAGTTTTCTTTCAAAATTTACTAATGGTTTAACTTTCTTTTCTGTTTTTTTTTGTGCAGGAGCTGATTTCAGGAAACCAATAGCTGCAGTGGACATATAGCATACCTGAGCCTCTGCTCTTGAAACCAGAGCTCAGGAGACCAATATAAAATCATGAAAACACGGCAAAAGCAGCGAAAACGTGGCAAAGTAGGAAGAACTACTAATCTGCTTTATTGCAGGTTGCCTCATTTTTAGAGGTTAGCTCTCTGTACTATTTAGTTTTCCTGATTAATTTTCTCTGCTTACTATTTTTAATTCAACAGTAACTTGGTTGATTTGAAATGCTAAAAATAGTTTAGACTTTTTGCATTAAGATATTTGTCTAATTTCGTTTACATTTATATTACTGTTGAAGACTGCTGAAGAAAATATATGTGCGCATTGCATGTATCTAGGAAACACATTTGGGTGATATACAATGCTTAATATTTATTTTTTCTATATACTTGTACACTCGCACGATAATGATTAGGGGTGTATTCTTAAACAAGATAAGATAGGGAAGTCATTACTCTCAATTAGCCTGAAACTATCTCCTCACTCACTAACCCAATTCTAACTAAAATTGATAGACGTTGGCCCTAGGGACATCTCGAGCTCAATAGGAGATTGGCCTAAAGGAAAAGTTGTTAGAGTTTAGCTCAAGCCAAATCGGTATCAAAGGGATTAAGAGGTGAAACTTTGAAGAACAATGGTTTGACATAATTAAACCCGTTGCTAAGGCACAGATACCTCCCATTGATCTTATCCCTACAAAGTCGATTAACTTGTGGTCAGATTGCTGCAATATACCTTCCGTGGATAGTCTAACCAGTTAGGAGTCATCTAGGTCTAAGGTCTACCCAAACATAGGCTAGATTTTTCTTTCATTTTGTTTATTTATTTGTTTATTTTTGCCAGTTTGTGTGAAATGGATTATAACAATAATTTTTCAGTTTTAATAGTAATCCATATCCACACCTCGAGCTCTTTTTTGGATAACACCAACCCGGTATTTCATAACTTTAATCAACCAAGTATGCCGGATTAGTCTTATCTAAATCATCATATGCCTCAGTCTCAATATTATGAATAAGACTGGAACAATTTACATCTCCACTCTTCACCGAGTTAGTAGGAATACAACTTCCCGAGTCATTCTATCAACTACCTAACCAACATACCTCTTTTTTAGAACAACCAATAGAGGAAAAAATCTGATTTCGAAAAGAGGATGGAAGCCTTGAACAAAAAGATTCTAGAAGCCTTCCATGAGTCCGAGCGATAAATTCAAAACATGAAGGACTCACAATCCCATCAAAAATTTCAAATTCAAGATCCTTACTCTATTTTTCAAGTCCCACAATAACAAGAAAAACCTGCTGACTTAGAAAAAAATGTAGAATCCATGATTTAGTCCCAAAATAATTATATTCAGTCCTAAAATGATTCTTTTAATAGGTTAGAAGCACAAATGGGTCATTTGATCAATACAGTTAATGGTAGAAATAAGGAGACTCTCCCTACCCAATTTTTGATCATTCCCGATTTCCCTAGCCACATTCCCGATTCCCCTTGCCATATTGATAGGAATCAAGAATCATGGTGCCTTGAAGACTTTAATCAAGATTCAATTTTCTCATACCAACTTGAATTTGACCAATCCCAAACTTTTAACGAATTGGCAAGTTTTCACTTCAAGAAAATTGAACTTGATTGTGAATGTGAACCTGATCCACAACTGTGTGATTCAGTTTTAATTTTTGAATTTATATTGACTTCGGTGTCCTTACCCGATTTGGACTCATTTCTCAAGCCAACACTAACTCTTGTACACACAGAGCTTGAAATTAGACCACAAATTTTTGATAGCCACATTTCGTTGATGGAAAAAGAATGTGAATTTCAATTCTTTGATTTGGAACCAACTCTTGAATCAAAATGATAGGTAGTAAAAAGTGCATATTTATCACCACATTCACTATCATATTTCCCTATTTATTCTTTTAATTATGCACTATTACTAATGTTTTATTATTTAATGTGTGCAGGCCTTGAGTAATTAAAAAATAAAAAAATAAAGCCTGAATGAAGCCCAAAAGCCCAAAAAGCCCATATGCAAAAAATTGTAGTAATTTAGAAGTTTCTACATTATCTAACCTAATCTAAACATGGATTTTAAATTCTTTATTTAAAATCTAAGGGAGAAAAAGTAAGGATAAGATAGAACTCCTAATTGCTAAAAGAGGAGGAAAAAGATAAGATGAGATGAAGTTCTACTCAACCAGATTGCTTGCACCACAAGATATGAAGATAAAGGAGAGAAAAATTCGGATTCAGACTGTACACATTTTAGTATTCAGAGCATAACGTTTGCTACAGATATTCAAATCCTATGATTCAAAAGGCTCCAGACAGAAGACTTGAAGGAGTACAACTCTTATGTTGATCAAACCTTTCGATTCAGTCAGCAGATAAGCCATATTCGGTGATCAACATGATAACAAGTTGCAGGACAGATTTGAACTTCTAGGGATAAGTCAAAACAAGTTTGGAGATAAAAGAAGAATTCCAATTCAGAGATATTTTGCTTCTCTTATCTTCATATGCTTCTTATCCTCTGGTTTTCTCCTATAAATACCCCTGCATAGCAACAGAGGAAGGGCAAATCTCAGAAGCTCAAGTACAGAAACAAATTTAGAGTTTTTCTTAGGCTAAATTTTTAGATTGTAACTTAGGTTTTTTTTATTTTTCTTTTATATAATTTTTATGTAACTGAGAGGAGAGACGAGTTTCATGGAGGAAGGAGATCAAGCTTGTACTGAGGTGACATCGGTATAAGTAAATCTTTTCTTCCATTGTTATAAGAATCAAATCGAAGTTTCTGTTTCTTCTTTACTCTTGTTTTTGTTTATTTTCCTCTGGTGACTTGCAATCCAAGAGAATCTGATAGCTTCGAGACTGCTTAGCCGTTGAAGTGCCCTTGATGGCCTATGGTGATGAACAACCCTTCGCTTGCTAGTATAGTTTGTCCTTTTTATTCCTAGTGTAGATCGAGAAGGGGGAAGATCCTATACGCCATGCTTGATTACCTTCAAAGACAAGGTAAGTCGTCGCAACAGATCAAAGGTAAACAGGCGCAGAAGAGTTAAGTATGATTTTTAGTTTTTAGTTTTTAGTTTTCTTTCTTTTATTTCTTTAGTTTAGATCACCAACACCAACAACACCCAATTCAATTTCTTGTATATAATCTATTTTCCACCTACTTAATCTACCATCTTCTTTCTAATTCAAACACTTTAGAGAACTTACTAAAAAAGCTTCCATCGCTAGTCCCTCCCTGTGGATCACGACCCGCATAGCCACTTACTATAGCGGTAGAATTGAGTACCTTGCACATCCTATTCTTAAATCTGAAATACTATATTTTGTGTGCAGGTAAAACCTCAATCAAAATTTTGTAGGATTTACTAACATACTAACATAGTTAGATACTAACTAACTAACCAAAAAAAAAAAAGGGGACAATATTTTGACTTATCTTTTGAAAGAAATCTAAGTTAGTCTTAAGAATTAGGAAAATCATGATTAGAATTTCTAAAAACTTGGTCAAAATAAATAAATTGCTAAATTTTTAGGTATAAGAGGAAAAATTGAATAAGTAATTAGTCTTAATTTTTACCTTAATGAAATGTGCATACCTAATACACTTACACATCTAGGATTCTAAGACAAAGACTCTTGTGCCTTATAAAAATATATATAGTAACATTAAAAAAAAACAAAGAAATTCTCTAATTAAGCTGGATACATATACATGTGCCTCAAGAAGCATAAGTATTCACGCCTAAAGGTGATTGTATAAATAAAAACCTTAGTTTTGTGGCCTAGTTCACTCGAATCCTTAAGTCTGTGGGGTGTTTTCTCACCCGGTGCCCTAAAACCTACCGGTTTGGGAGCCACCGACTTTAAGTTCGCTACATGGGTGGATTAGAAAGCCTAAGGAAACTAAGAAAAATTACTTATATATGTACTAACACATCTAATAGTCAATTAGTTAGGTATGAGGGCCTCAAGAAGCCTTGATACTTACACGAAAGAAAATAAGATGAGTTATACATATTAAAAAAAAAGATAAAATAATAATAAAGAGGCATGAGAGTCCAAGTGAAGGAATTCCTAGTAAAGATTATGCATATGACTTTTGGTAACGAAAAAGACTACACAAAAATTCAATTTTTACCCTTACCTAAAAGGGATAACAATTTACTATATAAAGACTAAGTTTAAGAATGAATAAAAATGATAATCCTAAAAACTTATAGATTACTTAGTTTCTTCAAACATATTTCAAATATTTTCCTTTTTATGGATTTTGTGGGTGAAATCCGCTGAAAACCCTCACGAGACAACACTCGTCCTCTAGGGTAACCTAGGGGTTTAACAGCTTGTTGCACATTGATTGGTAGTCAAAAGTGCATTTTTATCATCATATATACCGTCACATTTGCACATTTATTCATATTATAATGCACATTTATTAATATTTCTTTATTTAATATGTGCAGGCCTCGAATTGTTATGTTAGCAATAAATAAAGCCTAAAGAGCCCAAAAGCCCAGATCCAAGCCCATGTTTGAAGCCCAGGTGAAAAAGCGCAAATACAAAGAGTCAAAATGCAAATACAAGGGCTGAAAGTTGCAAATATCAGAGATTAGGGAAGGATAGACTTCTATCCAACCCTAAACACCTGCTGGATGAGGATAAAAGGCCAAGATAAGAAGAAAATTCGTGGGAGGAAGATTTGAAGAAATCTGGATTAAGGGTAACTTGATTACCAAGTTACCTCGAAAATCCAGATTTAAAAGGCCAGGATTACAATTCTAGAAGCAGGCGCCCACATGGACGGACCAGGAGAGGCCACGCGCCAAAGCGCGTGGCCAGAAGCCACAAAAGTGCCGCGGAACCGCCGCAAATCCGCGGCACTTTGATCTCATCCAGATCCCAAATTTCGTGGGCAAGTTCGTCCAGGACTCCTCGGCCTTCTGCACCTATAAATATCACCTGCAGTGCAACGTACAGAGCGTCCAGCGTCCAGCAAAGGGCCAAAGTTAGGGTTTTTAGGTTTTCTTTCCACCTTTGTATATTTTTTATTTTCTTTTTGTAAACCGAGAGGAGAGGATGTTCTCATGGAGGAAGGAGATCTACTTGTACTGAGGGTGACAATCGGTGTAAGTTTTGCTTTTCCACCATTGTTAAATAAATCAACTCGAGGTTCGTTTTGTTCTTTTTATTTTTATTCTTGTGTTATTGTTTCTCTAGTTTTGTTTAATCTCTGTTCTTCTATTTTTATTTATGTGATTGTTTCTTTCTCCGATGACTTGCAAACCGTGAGATCTGATTGCTTCGAGAATACCTAACCGAAGAAGGAACCTTGACGGCCCATGGCGATGAACAGGTCTTCATAGCTTGTTTTTAATTTCGTAGAGTAGATTAAGAAGGCGGACGATCCCATAAGCCGTGCTTGTACGCCTTCCAAGAAAAGGGAAATCATCGCAACGGTTCAAACGGCAAGCGGACTAAAGAGATAAGTGTTCTTTCTTTTTCTTTTTTTTTTTTTTTTATAGATTAAATCCATCTCTCTCCAATAGTCTTTTCCACAACTCATTGTAAATACCATCGTGACTAACAAAATAACTAAAAAAGATAAATTTTTAGAGAAACTTGCTCAACGCTTCCATCGCAGTCCCTCCTTGAGGATCACGACCCGCATAGCCCTGCTACCGCGGATTAGAACTGAGAACCTTGCACATCTATTCTTAATCTAATATTCTAATTTTTGTGTGCAGGAAATCTCAGTCAACAAATTGGCGCCGTTGCCGGGGAGGGACGGTAAGTTATCTCTAAAACAAAAAAAAAATTTAATTTTTAACTAATTCTTTATTCTTTTCTGTTTGCAGGTTTGGAGAACAGGAAACAGAAAACAGCAGCTGCAGTGGACATATAGCTGCCCTGTGCCTCTGCCCTCGAAGGCAGAGCACAGGAGCCCACTGTTTTGCCGCGGATCCGCGGCCAGAGCCGCGGAAACGCGGCAACAGTAAGGACTACTGATTCAAATTTTTTGCAGATTGCTGCAATTTGAGATTACTGCTTACTGCTCTATTCTGTTTTGTTCTGTGATATACCTGTAAATTGCTAATAATTCAACAGTAAATTATTGGTTGTTAAAAATAAAAATTTGATTAGACATTTGCATATTAGGCACGTGTCTTTTCAATTATTTTTATTTACTGTTGAAGAGTGCTGGAGACGCAAGGTACGTACACATTGCATGTAGAATAGGATTCATCTCTTGGTTGATTTTCTGCTTTGAGTGATTCTTATCTATTTATCTTGTACACTTGCACTAATTCATCTTAAGGGCATAACCTATAAATAAGATAAGGTGGGGATTTCATCACCCTTCCTTAGCCCAAAAATCATATCCCAAGCACTCACTAACCCAAGCCTAACTTAAAAATTAGTAGACGTTGGCCCTAGGGACATCTCGGACTCAATAGGAGATTATCCTAAGGAGGAAAAGTGCTGGAAGTTGACTCTTGCTAAATCAGTGTCTAGGAAAGGGATTGAGGGCCGAAAGCCCGAAGATTGGTGGTTATTTAATTAAGGAACGTCTTTGATGGAAAACCTCCCACCATTCTTGCCCTGACCTGGCTGATTAACTTGTGGTCAAAGTCTGCACCCGACCTCCCGTGGAAAGTCTAACCAGTTAGGAGTCGTCTAGGTCATAGGTCTACCCTAACTTAGGTTAGAATTTTTTTTTTTGTTTGTTTATTTGTTTGTGTTGTTTGTGTTGGTGTGATATGGCATATAATAATAATTCCAATTTTAATCCATATTACACCCCTAACTATTATTCGGATATTACCAACCCGGCATACCCTAATTTTGACCAATCTAGTGTGCCGGAATGGTCTTATCCGAATGAATATAACCCACACCCTCCATCTTATGACTATAACTTTCATAATAATTTCAACTCGTCACAGAGTTCATGGGGTTTCGAGTCCCCCGAGTCTAATGTTCAACCACCTTGTCCTCCGTATCCACCTTGTCCACAATATTCCCAAGATTCATACTCTGATCCACCCATTCAGAATAGAAATCCATCTATCTTGGAAATGATGAGTAGGAATGAGTCCAAGCAACAATCACCATCAATTTTAGACATGATGATACGTGAGTCCACCGACTCACAACTTTATCACGAGTACCCTTCCTATTTTCAACAAGAAGCACCTATCGACTATGAAGGGATGCTTGATGCCATGACTGTGGCTCAATTAGCCCGTGATCATGACATAGATTTGATGGTTCAATGCTTACGTTCTCTCCGTCCGGCTGATTCTGATATCGCTGACCACTCTTTTAAATCCGACGAACCAAGTTGCTTTGGACAACAAGATTCTAATTCAGTACCATCATGTGAACTTGCCGAAACTTCAAATACTGATAACTTGGCAAGTCTTTCCTTTCCCGAATTAGAACTTGAACATGACCTAGATTCTCACAATCTCTTTACTTCTGAAACTGATTGTACAATTCTGATGAAAGACGTTGACCTTAGTTTTGAAGAATTGTATGGCGATGAGCTAGAATTCCTTAATATTGAAAGTAAAGAGATATCATCCATATTAGGTCATATTCCATTGTGGGAAGAAGATTGTGGACTTGAGTTTCAATTTCTTGACTTGGACCCAATTCTTGAACCTAGCCCGACTCCTGAGCCCTTACTTGATTTGAGCTTCTTCCCTGAGTCGGTATTCGTTCCCGCACCTATATTGTCCAAGTCAATCATTCCATCTTTTCATACTCCATTTTGGGACAAGGAGGTTGAGACAATTAACTCTGAAATTTATTATGAAATTAGGAAATTCGATGGGGTGGAAATTCTAAAAAATGATTATATATATATTTTAGTGGGTTATGTAAGGAAAATTTCTGGTGGGTTCCACCAAATTATATGTTATCTTGATTGGGCCGCATTTCGTGGACCAATTAGACCACCTCCGGAACCACCACCCTAAGGTAATTTCCGCCTTCCCTTGTTCTGTTTCATGCATATATGCATACATTCATACATTGAGGACAATGCATGAGATAAGTGTGGGGGTGGGCTTTACTAACATACTAACATAGGTAGAAACTAACACCATTGCTAATAAAAAAAAAAATTTAAAAAAAATGTTATAAAAAGGAAAATTTTGACTTATTTTTTGAAAAGAAATCTAAGTTAGTTTTAAGGATTAGGAAAATCATGATTAGGATTTCTCAAAACTTGGTCAAAATAAATAAGTTGTTTAAATTTTAGGTATAGGAGAGAAGTTGAATAATTAATTAGTCTTAATTTTTACCTTAAGGGAATTTGCGTACCTAATGCATATCTAGGATTCTAAGACAAAGACCCTTGTGCCTCATATATTAAAAAAAAATAATAATAATAATAAAAAAAAAATTATCACTAATTAAGCCGGATACATGTGCCTCAAGAAGCATAAGTATTCACGCCTAAAGGTGAGTAAAAAAAAAAAAAAAACCTTAGTTTTGTGGCCTAGTTCACTCGAATTTGAGTCCGCGGGGTGTTTTCTCACCTGGTGCCCTAAGACCGACCGGTTTGGGAGTCATCGACTTTAAGTTCGCTACATGGGTGGATTAGAAAGTCCGAGGGAACTAAGGAAAAATTATGTACTAACACATCTAATAATCAATTAGTTAGGTATTAGGGCCTCAAGAAGCCTTGATACTTATACGAAAGAAAATTAGATGAGTTATACATATCAAAAAAAAAAAAAATATATATATATATATATTAATAATAAAGAGGCATGAGAGTCCAAGTCAAGGAATTCCTAGTATAAATAAGGATGCATATTACTTTTGGTAACGAAAAAGACTATATTAGCAATTCAATTTTAATCCTTAACCTAAAATGCATAACAATTGACGTTATTAAGACTAAGTCCAAAAGAATGAATAAAAATGATAATCCTAAAACTTATAGACTACTTAGTCTATCCAATACAAGTCAAATATTTTCCTTTTTATGGATTTTGTGGGTGCAATCCGCTGAAAACCCTCACGAGACAACACTCGTCCTCTAGGGTAACCTAGAGGTTTAACGGCTTGTTGCACGTGCTAAGTGCAATCGTGATTCCTATGAAAGTGAGTTAGGTTAGATTAACTTTTTCTTTTTGTTTTTACTCGAGGACGAGCAAAAAGATAAGTGTGGGGGTGTGATTGGTAGTCAAAAGTGCATTTTTATCATCATATATACCGTCACATTTGCACATTTATTCATATTATAATGCACATTTATTAATATTTCTTTATTTAATATGTGCAGGCCTCGAATTGTTATGTTAGCAATAAATAAAGCCTAAAGAGCCCAAAAGCCCAGATCCAAGCCCATGTTTGAAGCCCAGGTGAAAAAGCGCAAATACAAAGAGTCAAAAGGCAAATACAAGGGCTGAAAGTTGCAAATATCAGAGATTAGGGAAGGATAGACTTCTATCCAACCCTAAAAACCTGCAGGATGAGGATAAAAGGCCAAGATAAGAAGAAAATTCGTGGGAGGAAGATTTGAAGAAATCTGGATTAAGGGTAACTTGATTACCAAGTTACCTCGAAAATCCAGATTTAAAAGGCCAGGATTACAATTCTAGAAGCAGGCGCCCACATGGACGGACCAGGAGAGGCCACGCGCCAAAGCGCGTGGCCAGAAGCCACAAAAGTGCCGCGGAACCGCCGCAAATCCGCGGCACTTTGATCTCATCCAGATCCCAAATTTCGTGGGCAAGTTCGTCCAGGACTCCTCGGCCTTCTGCACCTATAAATATCACCTGCAGTGCAACGTACAGAGCGTCCAGCGTCCAGCAAAGGGCCAAAGTTAGGGTTTTTAGGTTTTCTTTCCACCTTTGTATATTTTTTATTTTCTTTTTGTAAACCGAGAGGAGAGGATGTTCTCATTGAGGAAGGAGATCTACTTGTACTGAGGGTGACAATCGGTGTAAGTTTTGCTTTTCCACCATTGTTAAATAAATCAACTCGAGGTTCGTTTTGTTCTTTTTATTTTTATTCTTGTGTTATTGTTTCTCTAGTTTTGTTTAATCTCTGTTCTTCTATTTTTATTTTATGTGATTGTTTCTTTCTCCGATGACTTGCAAACCGTGAGATCTGATTGCTTCGAGAATACCTAACCGAAGAAGGAACCTTGACGGCCCATGGCGATGAACAGGTCTTCATAGCTTGTTTTTAATTTCGTAGAGTAGATTAAGAAGGCGGACGATCCCATAAGCCGTGCTTGTACGCCTTCCAAGAAAAGGGAAATCATCGCAACGGTTCAAACGGCAAGCGGACTAAAGAGATAAGTGTTCTTTCTTTTTCTTTTTTTTTTTTTTTTTTATAGATTAAATCCATCTCTCTCCAATAGTCTTTTCCACAACTCATTGTAAATACCATCGTGACTAACAAAATAACTAAAAAAGATAAATTTTTAGAGAAACTTGCTCAACGCTTCCATCGCAGTCCCTCCTTGAGGATCACGACCCGCATAGCCCTGCTACCGCGGATTAGAACTGAGAACCTTGCACATCTATTCTTAATCTAATATTCTAATTTTTTGTGTGCAGGAAATCTCAGTCAACACACATGCTAAGTGCAACCGTGATGCCTACGAAAGTAAGTTAGGATAGATTAGTTTTTCTTTTCTTTTTGATTTTTACTCGAGGACGAGCAAAAAGATAAGTGTGGGGGTGTGATAGGTAGTAAAAAGTGCATATTTATCACCACATTCACTATCATATTTCCTATTTATTCTTTTAATTATGCACTATTACTAATGTTTTATTATTTAATGTGTGCAGGCCTTGAGTAATTAAAAAATAAAAAAATAAAGCCTGAATGAAGCCCAAAAGCCCAAAAAGCCCATATGCAAAAAATTATAGTAATTTAGAAGTTTCTACATTATCTAACCTAATCTAAACTTGGATTTTAAATTCTTTATTTAAAATCTAAGGGAGAAAAAGCAAGGATAAGATAGAACTCCTAATTGCTAAAAGAGGAGGAAAAGGATAAGATGAGATGAAGTTCTACTCAAGCAGGTTGCTTGCACCACAAGATGAATATAAAAAGAGAAAAATTCGGATTTAGACTGTACATGTTTTAGTATTCAGATCATAACTTTTGCTACAGATATTCACATCCTATGATTCAAAATGCTCCAGAAAGAAGACTTGAAGGACTACAACTCTTATGTTGATCAAACTTTCCAATTCAGTCAGCAGATAAGCCATATTCGGTGATCAACATGATAATAAGTTGCAGGACAGATTTGAACTTCTAGGGATAAGTCAAAACAAGTTTGGAGATAAAAGAAGAATTCAAATTCAGAGATATTTTGCTCCTCTTATCTTCATACGCTTCTTATTCTCTGGTTTTCTCCTATAAATACCCCTGCATAGCAACATAGGAAGGGCAAATCTCAGAAGCTCAAGTACAGAAACAAATTTAGGGTTTTTCTTAGGCTAAATTTTTAGATTGTAACTTTGGTTTTTTTTTATTTTTCTTTTATGCAATTTTTATGTAACTGAGAGGAGAGACGAGTTTCATGGAGGAAGGAGATCAAGCTTGCACTGAGGTGACATCGGTGTAAGTAAATCTTTTCTTCCATTGTTATAAGAATCAAATCGAAATTTCTGTTTCTTCTTTAATCTTATTTTGTTTATTTTTCTCTGATGACTTGCAATCCAAGAGAATCCGATAGCTTCGAGACTGCTTAGCCGTTGAAGTGCCCTTGATGGCCTATGGTGATGAACAAACCTTCTCTTGTTAGTATAGTTTGTCCTTTTTATTCGTAGTGTAGATCGAGAAGGGGGAAGATCCTATACGCCATGCTTGATTACCTTCAATGACAAGGTAAGTCGTCGCAACGGATCAAAGGTAAACAGGCGCAGAAGAGGTAAGTATGATTTTTAGTTTTTAGTTTTCTTTCTTTTATTTCTTTAGTTTAGATCACCAAGACCAACAACACCCAATTCAATTTCTTGTATATAATCTATTTTCCACCTTCTTAATCTACCATCTTCTTCCTAATTCAAACACTTTAGAGAATTTACTAAAAAAGCTTCCATCGCTAGTCCCTCCCTGTGGATCACGACCCACATAGCCACTTGCTATAGCGATAGAATTGAGTACCTTGCACATCCTATTCTTAAATCTGGAATACTATATTTTGTGTGCAGGTAAAACCTCAATCAAAATTTTGGCGCCGTTGCCGGGGAGGGACGGTAAGTATTCTCTAAAAAAAAAACTAATTATTGATTTATTTATTATTTTGTTTACAGGATCAGAGAACAGGAAATATAACTACAGCAAAGGACATATAGCAACTCTATGCCTCTGCCCTCGAAGGCAGAGCAGCAGAGCCTACTACAGAGCCGCGCAAACGCGGCAACAGCCGCGTTTTCGCGGCCTGAGTAGTGAACTACTCATTAAGTTTTCTGCAGGTTGCTGGAAATTTAAAGTGAGACTTGCTGTTCTGTTAATTTTTCTCTGTAATCACCCTGCATACTGCTAATTAATTAATAGTAACCTATTCGTTGAAAAGTAAAAAAAATTAGACTCTTGCATCATAGACACGTGTCTATTTAATTTTTTTAATTTCTGTTGAAGAGTGCTGGAGACAAGGTACGTTCGCATTGCATATAGACTAGGAAGCACCCTTGGCTGATTTACTGCTTTTGAGTGAATATTTGTCTATTGCTTTACACGTGCACTAAATTGACTTAAGGGCATAACCCATAAATAACATAAGGTAGGGATTTCATCACCCTTACTTGGCCCACAAATCATCTCCGTTGCACTCACAACCCTAACCCTAAATAAAAATTGACTAGACGTTGGCCCTAGGGACATCTCGGACTCAATTAGGAGATTATCCTAAGGGGGAACGGTGTTGGAACTTGACTCCTGCCAAATCAGTGTCTAGGAAGAAGGGGATTGAGGGCCGAAAGCCCAAAGATTGGTGGTTATTTAATTAAGGAACGTCTTTGACGGAAAACCTCCCACCAATCTTGCCCTGACCTGGCTGATTAACTTGTGGTCAAAGTCTGCATTATACCTCCTGTGGACAGTCTAACCAGTTAGGAGTCGTCTAGGTCATAGGTCTACCGTAACTTAGTTTAGAAATTTTTTTTTGTTTTTCTTTTGTTTGCTTATTTGTTTGTTTTTTGTTTGTATTGTGTGATATGGCTTATAACAACAATTTTTCCAATTTTAATCCATATTACAAACCAACCTCTTTTTCGGATATTACCAACCCGACATATCATAACTTTAACCAACCTAGTGTGCCGGAGTGGTCTTATCCGAATGAATATAACCCATGCCCCCCATCTTATGACCATAATTTCCACAACAATTTCAACTCTTCACAGAGCCATGGGGTTTCGCTTCCCCGAATCCAATCTTCAACCAACTTATCCTCCTTATCCACCTTGTCCACAATATTTTCAAGATTCATACTCAGATCCACCAGTTCAAAATAGAAAACCATCTATCTTGAAAATGATGAGTATGCATGAGTCCAAACAACAACCACCATCAATCTTGGACATGATGATGTGTGAGTCCAAGCAACAATCACAGAATCTGACCGACTCACAATTTCATCATGATTGTCACAACAACACTTCATCTTTTCAAGTCCTATCACAACAAAATGATGAACCTATCGACTATGAAAAGATGCTTGAAGTCATGACTCAGGCTAGAATCGCTCGTGATCATGAAATAGATATGATGGTTCAAACTTTACGTTCTCACCGTTCGGCCATTTCTGATGTCGCTAACCATTCTGTTAGAGCCGACGAGTCAAGTTGCTTTGGAAAAAAAGATTCTAGTTCAGTACAATCATTTAAACTTGCCCAAACTCTAATTTTTGAAAATGACATTGACAGTTTGGCTAGTTATTCATTTCTTGAAATAGAACTTGAGAATGACTATGATCTTGAACCTCAACCTAGTGATTCAATTTTACTTCCTGATTCAATAATGACTCCGGTGTCTCCACCTGATTTCAATCTTTTCCCCGAGTCAACATTGGATCCTATGCCAATTCGTCAAGAAATTGAATCACCCATTTTTTATGATCATATTGAACTTGACCAATTTTATAAATTTGAAAGTCCCAAGGATAAATTGGCAAGTTCTCATTTTTATGACATTGAAATCAATGAGAAATGTGACCTAGATTCTCAAATCTGTGATCAAGTTCAAATTCTCGAATCAATTTTGACTCCTGTTTTGTTACCTGACTTGGGTAATATTTCGAGTCAGTTTTGATTCCCATACCTATCATTCCTGAACTTGAATCACCAATATTAAGTCACATTCCATTGTGGGAAAATGATTGTGGACTTACGTTTTAACTTTTTGATTTGGACTTACTTCTTGAACCAAGCTCGACTCCTGAACCTTTACTTGATTTAAGTTACTTTCCTGAGTCGGTATTCGTTCCCGTACTTCTTAAGTCCAAGTCAATCATTCCATCTTTTCACACTCCATTTTGGGACAAGGCGGTTGACACAATTGACTCTGAAAATAATTATGAAATTTGGAAATTTGATGGGGTGGAATTTTTAAAAAATGTTCATACAGACATCATTTTAGTGGGTTATACAAGAGAGATTTCTGGTGGGTTCCTCTGAATTCCACAAAAAGTAGATTGGGCCGCATTCCATGGACCAATTAGACCACTACCGGAACCACCACCTTAAGGTAATATTTTCCTTCCCTTTCTTCTGTTTCATGCATACATGCATTCATTCATACATTGAGGATAATGCATGAGATAGATGTGGAGAGGATTTACTAACTTACTAACATAGTTAGATACTAACTAACTAACCAAAAAAAAAGGGACAATATTTTGACTTATCTTTTGAAAGAAATCTAAGTTAGTCTTAAGAATTAGGAAAATCATGATTAGGATTTCTAAAAACTTGGTCAAAATAAATAAATTGCTGAATTTTTAGGTATAGGAGAAAAATTGAATAAGTAATTAGTCTTAATTTTTACCTTAATGAAATGCGCATACCTAATATACTTACACATCTAGGATTCTAAGACAAAGACTCTTGTGCCTTATAAAAATATATATAGTAACGTTAAAAAAAACAAAGAAATTCACTAATTAAGCTGGATACATGTGCCTCAAGAAGCATAAGTATTCACGCCTAAAGGTGATTGTATAAATAAAAACCTTAGTTTTGTGGCCTAGTTCACTCGAATCCATAAGTCCGTGGGGTGTTTTCTCACCCGGTGCCCTAAAACCGACCGGTTTGGGAGCCACCGACTTTAAGTTCGCTACATGGGTGGATTAGAAAGCCTAAGGAAACTAAGAAAAATTACTTATTTATGTACTAACACATCTAATAGTCAATTAGTTAGAGGTATGAGGGCCTCAAGAAGCCTTGATACTTACACGAAAGAAAATTAGATGAGTTATACATATTAAAAAAAAAGAGAAAATAATAATAAAGAGGCATGAGAGTCCAAGTGAAGGAATTCCTAGTAAAGATTCACAAGGATGCATATGACTTTTGGTAACGAAAAAGACTACACAAAAATTCAATTTTTACCCTTACCTAAAATGGATAACAATTTACTATATAAAGACTAAGTTTAAGAATGAATAAAAATGATAATCCTAAAAACTTATAGATTACTTAGTTTCTTCAAACATATTTCAAATATTTTCCTTTTTATGGATTTTGTAGGTGAAATCCGCTGAAAACCCTTACGAGACAACACTTGTCCTCTAGGGTAACCTAGGGGTTTAACGGCTTGTTGCATATGTTAAGTGCAACCGTGATGCCTACGAAAGTGAGTTAGGATAGATTAGTTTTTCTTTTCTTTTTGATTTTTACTCGAGGACGAGCAAAAAGATAAGTGTGGGGGTGTGATAGGTAGTAAAAAGTGCATATTTATCACCACATTCACTATCATATTTCCCTATTTATTCTTTTAATTATGCACTGTTACTAATATTTTATTATTTAATGTGTGCAGGCCTTGAGTAATTAAAAAATAAAAAAATAAAGCCTGAATGAAGCCCAAAAGCCCAAAAAGCCCATATGCAAAAAATTGTAGTAATTTAGAAGTTTCTACAATATCTAACCTAATCTAAACTTGGATTTTAAATTCTTTATTTAAAATCTAAGGGAGAAAAAGTAAGGATAAGATAGAACTCCTAATTGCTAAAAGAGGAGGAAAAGGATAAGATGAGATGAAGTTCTACTCAACCAGGTTGCTTGCACCACAAGATGAAGATAAAGGAGAGAAAAATTCGGATTCAGACTGTACACGTTTTAGTATTCAGATCATAACGTTTGCTACAGATATTCAAATCCTATGATTCAAAATACTCCAGAAAGAAGACTTGAAGGACTATAACTCTTATGTTGATCACACTTTCCAGTTCAGTTAGCAGATAAGCCATATTCGGTGATCAACATGATAACAAGTTGCAAGACAGATTTGAACTTTTAGGGATAAGTCAAAACAAGTTTGGAGATAAAAGAAGAATTCAAATTTAGAGATATTTTGCTCCTCTTATCTTCATACGCTTCTTATCCTCTGGTTTTCTCCTATAAATACCCCTGCATAGCAACAGAGGAAGGGCAAATCTCAGAAGCTCAAGTACAGAAACAAATTAGGGTTTTTCTTAGGCTAAATTTTTAGATTGTAACTTAGATTTTTTTTTATTTTTCTTTTATGTAATTTTTATGTAACTGAGAGGAGAGACGAGTTTCATGGAGGAAGGAGATCAAGCTTGTACTGAGGTGACATCGGTGTAAGTAAATCTTTTCTTCCATTGTTATAAGAATCAAATCGAAGTTTCTGTTTCTTCTTTACTCTTGTTTTTGTTTATTTTCCTCTGATGACTTGCAATCCAAGAGAATCCGATAGCTTCGAGACTGCTTAGCTGTTGAAGTGCCCTTGATGGCCTATGGTGATGAGCAAACCTTCTCTTGCTAGTATAGTTTGTCCATTTTATTCGTAGTGTAGATCGAGATAGGGGAAGATCCTATACGCCATGCTTGGTTACCTTCAAAGACAAGGTAAGTCGTCACAACGGATCAAAGGTAAACTGGCGCAGAAGAGGTAAGTATGATTTTTAGTTTTTAGTTTTCTTTCTTTTATTTCTTTAGTTTAGATCACCAAGACCAACAACACCCAATTCAATTTCTTGTATATAATCTATTTTCCACCTTCTTAATCCACCATCTTCTTCCTAATTCAAACACTTTAGAGAACTTACTAAAAAGGCTTCCATCGCTAGTCCCTCCCTGTGGATCAGGACCCGCATAGCCACTTGCTATAGCGGTAGAATTGAGTACCTTGCACATCCTATTCTTAAATCTTAAATACTATATTTTGTGTGCAGGTAAAACCTCAATCACAAAACCAGCCCTTGAACTTAAACTTAATTTAAGTCATATACGCGAGTCAGTATTGGTTCCCGAATATTTCACTCTTGATCCCAAATCAACCATTCCACCATGTCACATTCTTTTGTTTAACCTAGGTATTGAACAAAATGATTCCGAGATGATATTCCAAGATTGGTCATATAATCGGGATGATTATAACGTTAGGGACTCGCATGATCCTATTCAGTCTAGGGGTTGTAAACATGTAAATAGAAAAGAGGTCATAAACAGTGGGTTCTTTGAAAATCCAAATTATTTAGATTAGGCATCAACGCTTGGCCCAATCCGACCACCTCCAGAACCACCACCTTGAGGTAACATTTTTTTCCTTTCTCTTTCTTCTTTTTCATGCATATATGCATTCATTCATACATTGAGGACAATGCTTTAGATTGGTGTAGGGAAGGTTCTAACAAACATAGTTTTTTTTAACATAAATAAAAAAATACATTCTTTTCTTTTAAACTTTTGAAAAGGGAACATATAAATTACCTAGTGGGGTTGAATAGGTGATGGCTATAAGATGATGGAAAATAATGCGGAATTAAAAATAATTTCTAGCTAACAAGCAAGTATTAATCTCAACACAAATAATAATAGCACAAGAGTATAGATTGAAATATGAATTTAAACAATAGAAGCATGCAATAGTAAAGAGTGACTTAAAGTTAGAGACGTGAGAAAATGCAATCGCAAATACGGATGATTTGTTTCAAGGTTTAAGCTATTTGCTCTGCATCCCCACCTTCACCGCAATGAAGAATTCCTACTATAACTCGATCCCGCAAGATCGCTTCTCTACATGTTCTCCAGACCCACAAGTCTTCTTACTCAGTGCCACAACACCTTACAAGACGAACCCGCAAGCTCGTATTGACGCCTCAACCTCTACAACACTTCTCAATACAATGAAGGATGTAACCTTTTCTAGATCACCAAAGTAAGCTCACAAACACAATCCTATAACCAAGAATGGAACAAGTAGCTCTGAGATTGTGTTGAGGAAAGCTTTGAATTTAGTGGAGTTTGGAATCAAAGCAAGAGAGATTTGTATTGGGATTTGTATTGAAAGAACTTCTCTTTGAAATTTTCTTAAAAAATTTAAGTATAAATCTTAGGCAATTAATAACTATCTTTTTTTAAATGGTCTACATGGTTTCTATTTTGTAGAAGATCAAAATACTAGAGAGAAATCTTATATAGCTATTTTGGATTAGCCACTAACCAAAAAGTTAATCATATAGTTGTTGTGAACAGATGCTGTCAAAACAGGCACGTCGGTCGACCGCCCAGTCGACCGCTAGCGGTTATATTTTTGACCGTTGGGCAGTGTCGGTCGATCGACCGGTCGACCAATTAAAACAAAAAGCTATGGGCTTATAGTCAGTCGAAAGGCCTATCGACTGAGATGGACAATGGTATTTTGTGTACATCGGTCCCCGATCGACCGCCCGATCGATCGTCTGGTTGATCATCCTGAAGCAGAAAAGTTATTTTGAAATACTTCTGAAATTCTATTTTATTTTAAAATATTTTTCAATATATGAATACAAAATATAGTTCATGTGATATTATGAAGTCCAAAACTGTGAGATCATAGATCAACATAAAATCTAAGAGGTAGAACTAATATTTTATATAAATGAATTCTCTTTTAGATAAAGATATTTTTCAAAAACTATTTAAACAAAAATCATTTTGTGACTATTTGAAATTATTTTCAAAACTATGAAAGCAAAAATTCAGAGAATATCTTTGTGTGTGTGTCTGACAATCTCATGAGCTAACTATATCACCTACTCTTGATTTTAACAGACTAAATCATACATTTGAAATCCAAGAAAATTTGCTTTTCTTGAAAGCTACTTCTTGCAAAATGAATCCCTTAGAACTTGAGTCTTGGTAAGAATTTCACAACTCGATCTTTGGTGCTTGGTTCTAGGATCACCATCTTGAAGGCTTCACAAACTTTTGAGTCCTCATAGAGAAGCCAAATTCATTATGAAATCAATCTTGTTTTTCTAATACTTATATAGATTGAAAATGTTAGAATAAATAACTACATGGGATTTATCATCATCAAAACAAGGGCAAATGGTCTTTGGGCCAACAAAACAATATTTTGACCGATTTTTGTAAAAAACCTTTTAAGCTAATTTAAAGGAATAGGAAAATCATAACTAGGTCAAAATAAAATTAATTATTTGATTTTTGGGTTAGGAAGAAAAATTGAAAAAGTAATTTAGTCTTGATGTTTACCTAGATGAATTATGCATACTTTATACACTTACACATATAGGGTTCAAAAACAAAGATTCTTATGCCTTATAAACAAAAAAGAAAAAAGGAAAAGGAAAAATATATATGTGTGTGTGTGTATATATTAATCCTTTAATTAAACTGGGTATTTGTGCCTTATAAAGCATAAGTATTCATACCTAAAAGTGGTATATACTATAAATAAAAACCATAGTTTTGTGGCCTCGTTTTCTCGAGTCCTTAAGTCCTTGGAGTGTTTTCTCACCCGGTGCCCTAAGAGCGTCCAGTTTGAGAGTCACCGACTAAAAGCTATTACATGGACAAATTAGAAAGCCTAATAGAACTAAGGGGTATTACCGCCATAATATATAAGAATAAGGCATAAGAGTTAGAGGTGAAGAATCCCAAGTCAAATATTCACGGTCACGAAGATGCATATGACTTAGGATAAAATAATAGACTAGGTGAGTAATACAGTTTTAATCCTTACCTTGATTGATGACAAATTTTAAATAGAGACTTAGTTTAAGAATGAATAGTTTGGTATTCCTATAACTTATATATTACTTGAATTTTTGCATAAATTCTTCAAATATTATCTCTCTTTCAAAATGCGCTTTCAAAAATACTAAGACTTTGTTTTCCTTTCTTTTATAGATTTTGGGGGTGTAATTCAATGAAAACACTCAGGAGACTACAACTCCTCTAGGGATAACAAAGAGGTTTAAAGGCTTAGTGCACTTGCTCAGTGCAGTTGTGTGACCTGTGAAAATGGTCTAATAAAATCTTAGATTTAGTTTTCTTATTTTGCTCAAGAACAAGCAAAAGATAGGTGTGGGGATGTGATTGTACACGTATATTATATTATCTATTATTATATTCCTACATTTATCTTGTAATAAACTCTGCAATTAATTTGTCTTAATGTCTAAATTGTGCATGGTGATTATTAATGAAGGAAGAAAAGATAATATCAAAGAAATGCCCGTTAAATTAGATTTATATGGATCTATTTGATTCGCTTGGAGAATCAACAAGGGTAAAAAAGGATAGAGGCAAATTCAAAAGTCCAAAGGTGACCTTATCAATATACAAAGGGATATCTAAAGGATTGTGACGTATATTCAGATGATTTAGAGAGATAAGATACAATCCAACTGAAAATCAAGGGATAAATAAATATTTATCTCCAACCTTATCTCCAATTTTATCAGAAGACCTTTTCTGTTGAGCGAACAATTTTGTCTATATCTCTAATCTTATTCAAAAATTATCAGAAGATCTTTTCTATTGGGCCAGTTAGGCCTGTAGTTTAACTTAGATTTTTATATTTTTATGTAATTTTCTATTTTTTTTTAACTGAGATCAGATAAAAGTTTCATGAGAGAAAGAGAATAAGGTTATATTGAAAGTGACATCAGTATAAGTTTCCTTCTTTTTTTTAATGTTACTCTATTTTAATCAAAGTTATATTCTTATTTATTCTTCTTCTTTTGACTTTGCATGCCTCTTCTGTGATTTGTAATCCATGTGAATCCTATAGCCTCGAATCTGGCTTGCCTTTGCAAGTGTCACTGATGGCTTATGGTGATGGATATTTTTTTCCTAAAACGTCTAATAGTTTAGTAGTATTTTCTGCTTGCATTTTTTTTGGTTAAACCGGTAAGTAATGGGGAAAATCCTGTATGTTATGCTGTGATCACTTTCAGGCCAAGGTAAGTTATTATAACGGATCCAAAATAAGCAAGCACGGAAGAGGTAAGTAAGTTTTCTTAGTTTTCTTTCTTTCTTTATTTCTTACTTTGGAAACACCATTAAATCTAACTTTTTTATTTTTTTCATTTCTTTCTTTAACTTAAAATGATTTAAAAAACATCCACCATCTCTTCTTCAATTATTTTCACTTTCTTTCTAACTTAACTCAGATTTATTTTCTTTTATTTCAAAAAAAACGAAGAAAGACTTTTAACCAGTTTTAGTAACTTAAAAGAAAGACTACTTAAAAGCTTCTATCGTAGTCCCGCATTGTGGTTCACAACCCGCATAACCACTTGCTATAGCGGTAGTATTGAGTAACCTCGCACTATTTATTCTTAGTTCTTAAATTTTCTTTTTAGTGTAGGTAACGTCTCAATCAATAAGTTGACTAATGCACAATACCAGTCGAATATATATTCGACAGGATAGAAACAAACGGAAACATAAAGAAAGATAGGTTATATAGTAGTCAACTTATAAAGTTTTAAGTCAACTAATGAAGGAGATTAGTCGACTAGTCATCTACATGATTAGTCGACTAATCGAGGCATTTTCTGAAGCATGAACCAGCTTCCTTTTTAGGCGCAAGTTTTCTTTACTGGTGAAGTACGAATTGGATTCATTTCTTATTCAATGAAGACCTGTTTATAAAGATTAAAGGGTAGATCAAGGAGATCCACTCCTAATAGGATTGGTCAAGATTCTTCAAGCATCCAACGGCCAAAATCATCTCATAGACCAAATAGGAGTTGTATTGTAAAATTTTATAAATAAAGGCTATTAACCAGGCATTGTAATTATCTCAAATAAGAAGAAAATCTCAAGCAAAAGAGATCAATAGAAGCTAAGAAAGAGAGGAGCAAGGTGAAGGTTCATAGAGAGAGGTTATACTCTTGTAATCGAGGTCTAGATTCAAGGGGAAGGTGAATACTCATGTGGGATCAAGAGGAAGGTTAGATCTCTTTATATCAAGTTTATTAATAAAGCTCTCTCAAGTTCTTTCCCCGTGGACGTAGGCCAAGTTTGGGCAGAACCACATTAAATCTTCATGTTATTTCTTACTACTCTTTTATCTAGGTATTGCTAGCTTGCTTTATAACAGTTTTCTTTTTGCAAGTATCATCATATTGCCAAGTTCCGCAAACGTCAATCCTAAGAGTAAAATTGGTATCATAGCGTCAATTTGTTAAAACAATTGGTATCAGAGATAAAGGTTGATGAAGAATGATATGTCAAAGATAGGAAACTCTATGATAAAGTTCGAGTTTAAGAAGTTCAATGGGAAAAAAAACTTCAGTTCATGGCAAAAGAAAGTGAAGGTGTTGCTGGTGCAACAGAGTCTTTACAAGACCTTACAGGAAAAATCAACAAAACCTACAGGTACGTCAAATGAGATTGGGAGGAGATGAATCTATAGGCGGCAAGCACAATCTAACTATGTCTCACATACAATTATGACATTATAATCAAGGCTAAGACATTGTATATGATGAAAAACCTCTCCAATAAGTTGTATCTCAAGAAATAACTACACATAAAGCAAGGGACAGTGGTGTTGGAGCATCTAAACATTTTCAATAAGGTCATTAGCAAGCTTCTAGTTATTGATGTCAAGATTGACGAGGAGGACAATGCGTTGATACTTCTAAATTCACTTTCACAGTCATACGATCATATCGTCACCACTATGCTCTATGGTAAGGAAACTCTAATCTTAAGGAGGTCACGTCAACTCTCTTATCTAATGAGATCAGAAAAAAGTCAAATCAAGAGGAGAAAGAAGGAAAGGGTTTGGTGGTCACGAAAAGAAAAGGAAGAGGATAAGGAAAGAGAAGTCTAGACTCATCAAAGGCATGTCATTTTTGTCACAGGAAAAGTCATTGGAAGAATGACCGCAAGCATCAGAAAGAATGGATGAAGAAGAGGGGTAAGCTGCGAAGGAAGATATAGCAAGTGATGTTGACAATAAAGTATTAATAGCTTCTTATATTGAGACAACACTTCCCAAGGTAAAAGTTGAATATTTGATTCGGGTTGTACTGTTCATGTATGTTCTCTAAAAGAGTTGTTCAACTTTTTTGTTGCGAAGGAGTAAAGGACTGTCAAGATGGTTGATGGCTCAACTTTTAAGGTCATCGGCACCAAAATAGTCAATATTACAGAAAGAGACAGGACGGTGCTGTAATCACCTAGAGGGGGGTGAATAGGTGACTAGCTAATCTAATGGACAATTAATGCGGAATTAAAACTAATTAATGCAAACTAAAAACTTCTTTAAAACAAACACCACGTAAAACACAAGAGTGTAGCCGGATTCCCCGTAAGGGGCTCTGGACTAACTCCTCAAGATTCCTCTAAATAAGAGTTGAGGTGCCGCGTTAGCTCTCTTGGTTGAATACAAGTGTTAGCAAATAATCCCAAGAATATAACAATTATGCACACAATATATCAAGCATATAAAGATAAAGACAATATCAGCATGCAAGATATAAAGACAAGTAAGAGATAGAGAGAGAGCAATCGCAAATACGGGAGATTTGTTTTGAGGTTCGAGCACACTTGCTCTACGTCCCCGCCTTCAACACTATGAAGGATTTCCACTAAAATCGATTCCACCGGATCACTTGGTGCCGCAACACCTACAAGCTCTTTGGACTCTCTGGTCCCTCTCTTGTTCCCGCAAGAACACACCGCAAGCCCACTAACCTTCCGAGGCCGCACCTCAAACACCGAGTTTTCACTAGAACCCGAAACAACGCGAACACAAACGTCCGCCTCCTCAAAGCAAAGATGAAGTCTATGGTGATCACAACAGTTTGATCACCTAAAAACAATCTCACAATAACACTCCTATAGGATGAATATATCAATGGATACCTCAAGTGTTTGTGAGAAATACAAGGATTGAAATTGTGGTGGAAAACACAAGAAAATCACTTTTGAAAACTCTTGATAAACTCTCCTTTTGAATGGAAGTATTTGGCTCTTAAAAAAGTGGAGAAACCTCTTAAAAGAGTAGGAAAAACTAGCTCCAAAAACCACTTGAAAACTTGTTGAAAACAGTCCATATAAGCCCCCCTTTTTATAGGATAGAAAAACTAGCCGTTGGGGCAAATATACAGCCCAGACGGCTGTCGGTCGACCGCCAATGGTCAGATTTCTGACCGTTGGAGCCTCGGTCGACCGGCCCGGTCGACCGTGGCCTGGAACAGAGAGCAGAGCTTTCTGCCGGTCGACCGGCCCGGTCGACCGGGGCTTTCCAGAGAGCAGAAGCTCTCTGGCGGTCGACCGGGTCGGTCGACCGGCCCTCTAGCTAGAACTGGCGTGCACGTCTGTGCACGTCGGTCGACCGACTCAGTCAATCGACTCCTACATCGGTCGACCGGCAGAAGCCAGAACAGGGTTGTTATAGGGATTAAAAACTTGATATTTTGACAAAAATAAAATCCCATAAAATCACTAAAGTTCTACAAAAATAGGTTCAGTATAATACTTTGATAAACAAACATGTTTGAGTAAAATCAAGACATGTTACAAACATTTTGAACTATTTTTGTAATTTAGAAATTTTGGCTCAAAACAAAAACCGTATTTTTCCAAAATATATTTTTATCCAAAACTCCTCCAAATAAAAAACTAGATATCTTAAACTCTTTTAAAGCATAGAGTGTATGGATATGATCCACTACACATATATGATGAAATATCTATGTTTTTGACATTAAGCTCTAAAGTAAGTTTGGTTAAAGACATGTATACTTTGAATTCCAAAAATCAAACCGGTATTTTTCCAAAATGAAAATCCTTTTGTATTTTACCAAAATAAAAATTCTTTTATGAAAACACAACTAAATCTTTTGTGTGAGTGTATATTGTATACTTGAGCAATCCACCAACTATTCTATCCATTACATTTTAATCTAAAACAAAATCTTAATAAAACAAACCTAGACATAAGTCTTGATCTTGAAGGGTTTTCACTTGAAGTCTTCTTCTCCTCTTGACTTGGTCCAAACTTGATCCAAAGAGCTAGACTCCTCTTGAGTACTTGATGTGGTCTTGATGCACAAGCTCTTGAATCAAACCGTACTAGCTCCAAAACTTGACTTTAAATCCTTTGTTGAAGCTAAACACCAACTAAGATCTTGATCATAAATCTGAGACTAATTAAACACAAGATCATTAGTACTATAACAACATGAGTTGATCATCATCAAAACTAGAGTGATGGGCCTTTGGGCCAACAATCTCCCCCTTTTGATGATGACAAAACTCATGGAGTTATATATGCATGGATTAAAGTAAAGCTTCAAAGAAGCTCCCCCTTAACTCATGCATCACAATAAACAAATAAATATGCAATGAAAACTCATAAACATGTATGCAAATACAAGGAGATAAACATGCATAAACAAGCATGAAACACATCAAATTCTTTTTCTCCTATTTGCAAAACAAAACAATATGCAGAAACAAGAAATTCTTCTCCCCCTTTATGTATAAAGCAAGGAAAACATGCATATATATACTAAAATACTTCTCCCCCTTTTTGTCAATCATCAACAAAGGGGTTAAAGTAAATACAAAACAATGTTTCCCCCTTTTTGTCAAAAACACAAATCAACAAAGAGGTGAAATCAACTCAATCAATAAAAAGTTATATGCGATATACATTCATGAAGAGGAAGACGCTAAGTTAACTTCCCTACATATATGCATTACATGAAGAAGGGATGACAGGCCCTAACTCACATAACGCATAATATGCAATGCATAAGAGGAGATGTGAAGCTCCTCCTACACACATGTATCACATAAAGAAGAGTTGTCAAGCTCCTCAATATAAGATACACTCAACATGAATCTATATGTATGAGAGATGTTAAGCTCCCCTTGCATATAGGCAATACACATCAAATCATTTTTAATATTTCTTATTAAAACAAATTTTGAGATCTTCTTAAAACCAAATATTTAAGATACCAATTGTAAATAAACATTATAAATTTTGAATTTTAAACCAAAAATAGAAACATATTGATACCAATTGAAATATATGGATACCAATTGAAATCAATAGATACCAATTGAAGATTATTGCCATTTTTGATATCAATAAAAATACCAATTTTAAAAATAATGCATAAGCTTATTAAAATATCAATTGAGATACCAATTGAAAATAAAGATTTGAATCAAGCTTAGCAAAAACAAACTTTGTGCTTTAAATATGTAAACCAATTGTAAATCAAGCACAAACAAATCATATATATGTATGAAAATGATCATACTAATAGAAATTGATATAATTTGAAATTGAAAGCATACATATATATAAACAAGATTATGAGTATACAAAATATATCAATTGTGATACCAAATGAAATTATGATACCAATTGAGATTATGAAGTGAAATTTGTGTATACCTCATAAAAATCCACCCTTTTTATGCACAAGATAAAAGTTTTTCAATAAGGCTTGCAAGGCATACTCGCCCATCCGTCCGCCCATAAACGGGGTTGGCAGGGGTTTTCAAAAATAGGTGTTTGAAAATATTTTTATTGTCAAAAAATATTTTTATTGTGAAAACACTACCAAATGAAGAATAAATAACTAGTTAAAGTAATTTTTGAAAAACTAGTTAAAGATCCTTCAAAACATGAAACCAAATTATATGTATATCATGAAGCATACTAAATACATAGGAGTTATCACTCAAGATCTATAAAGCTCATAAGGACTCACGAAAACATAGTCATGAGAAAACAAATTAAATATGAGTGCACACACATGTGAATAGCGTATTCATGAAATTAGTCAATAAAGCTCAAAACAAACATGAATATCACTTTATCAAACAAATCATGAAAATTTATTTTTCATATAAAGATGAAAATCATTCATTTTTCATCTAAAAATAAATTTCTAGGTATATGTATGTTTTTATCCAAAACTAATAATATGCATACATATCCCAAACATAAAAGAGTCTATAATATGATTTGCATGAAGGCAAGAGACTCAAGAGACATACATGTATATTTATTAGATTTGAATACAAAATACATATACATGAAGTAAAACATGAAAATAGGCAAAATAAGTGTAAATGAGGAAATCATCAAAACTAGGCTATACATGTGCATATAGTGAGTACAAATGAGCAATGAAGTGCAAACGTATATGAATCAAATGTTGCTCACTACTTGTACACGTATATACACAAGTTTTGACAAATACTACATCTAACCATGTTTTTACCACATGAAGCACAAACCAAATAAAACATGACATGCTAAAAATATATGAAAAAACATGTAAATAAACTAGGAGTTTTAGAGATAGTTACCAAACCAAAGAACTATGCTCTAGGTCTCCAAAACATGGTGGTTGTCCCACCAAACTTCCTTGATAGCGGTGCATCAAATGTATGTCCATCAAGTCCATGTGCATCCACCATCAAGGTACCAACTCTCTCACGTCGTGTGAGAGCCCGCACCTACATCAAATACAAAAGGTGGGGATTTTGGTACCCATTTTCTTTTGGGTCCTCGGGGGTTAGTCTTGTAAGGAACCCAAACATTCTTATTAGGAAAATTAATAGAATTTATTCTATCATAACAAAATCTTGCTAAATGGCCTTTGCGGCCGCAATGTGTACACTTGTACACTCTAAGATGCATATGTGTATTGGTGTGATCATGACGTGCAAAGTGTGCATATGCATGATGTGGGTGATGTGCATGAATATGTGGAGTTTGTTTCTTTGAAAACAATGACTCCAATCTGGAATGGTTAAAAGCACATTTGCTCAAAGTTGAGCTTAAACAATCAATTTTATTTTTCAAAAATTTAATCTCATTTTGATTAATAGTGGCATGTAAAGCATGGTGAGATTGAGAATCATTATTCTTTTTCCTTTTAGAAACATTTTTTTTCTTTTGAAATAACTTTTCTTTTTAAAGAGTTGTTTTCATTCAAAGCAACTTCTTTTTGTTTTTCCACCAAAATGATTTTATTTTTCAAAGCATTATTTCCTTCACACATGTCATTTAATTTAGAAAGCAAGAAAATATTCTCATTTTTCAAACTTTCATTTTCTTTTTCAATGCATGTAACTTTTTGTTTAAAGGAATCATTTTCTTTTAACAAGCAATCAAATTTTTTTCATTTTCTTGTTATCCTTTTTAAGCAATTCATATTTTTCAAGAAGTTGTTGACAAAATGATTCAAGCTCATCATAAGACATATCAACATCTTCTTTTACCTCGGATTCGGTATTTACCTCAAGGGGGTTATCCCCTTGGACCATGTACCACACGTTGTAAGCGTCACTTCCAACATCCGAGTCGATCCCCGCATAATATTGTTCTTTTTCGCCAAGGGAGGTATTGTGTTCCAAACTACAAAAGCCAAGTCAAGATTAGCAACCCTACATAAATAATCATTGTTTAGGGTACTCTTCAAAACATGAATGGCTTTTGCATTAGCCTCAATATTTTTGCCATTTAAACAATAAGAATCTCTAGTAGTGACAAAATAAACATGAATGCCTAGGGATTTGAGGTACAAAGACATCTTAACCTTCCAAGTTTGGATGTTAAGAATGTCAAAGGTGGGATGTGACATGAAATCGTGGTGTGTGTACAAATGTTGAGGATCTTTAACTCTAGGTTGTAAGACCCAAATCAAGAGCACTTGGCTTTGATACCAATTGTAATCACTTAGGGGGTGAATAGGTGACTAGCTAATTTAATGGACAATTAATGCGGAATTAAAACTAATTAATGCAAACTAAAAACTTCTTTAAAACAAACACCACGTATAACATAAGAGTGTAGCCGGATTCCCCGTGAAGGGCTCTGGACTAACTCCTCAAGATTTCTCTAAATAAGAGTTGAGGTGCCGCGTTGGCTCTCTTGGTTGAATACAAGTGTTAGCAAACAATCCCCAATCATATAACAATTATGCACACAATATATCAAGCATATAAAGATAAAGACAATATTAGCATGCAAGATATAAAGACAAGTAAGAGATAGAGAGAGCAATCGCAAACACGGGAGATTTGTTTCGAGATTCGAGCACACTTGCTCTACGTCCCCGCCTTCAACACTATGAAGGATTTTCACTAAAATCGATCCCACCGGATCACTTGGTGCCGCAACACCTACAAGCTCTTTGGACTCTCTAGTCCCTCTCTTGTTCCCGCAAGAACACACCGCAAGCCCACTAGCTTGCCGAGGCCGCACCTCAAACACCGAGTTCTCACTAGAACCCGAAACAACGCGAACACAAACGTCCGCCTCCTCAAAGCAAAGATGAAGTCTTTGATGATCACAACACTTTGATCACCTAAAAACAATCTCACAATAACACTCCTATAGGATGAATATATGAATGGATAGCTCAAGTGTTTGTGAGAAAAATAAGGATTGAAATTGTGGTGGAAAACACAAGAAAATCACTTTTGAAAACTCTTGATAAACTCTCCTTTTGAATGGAAGTATTTGGCTCTTAAACAAGTGGAGAAACATCTTAAAAGTGTAGGAAAAACTAGCTCCAAAAATCACTTGAAAACTTGTTGAAAACAGTCCATATAAGCCCCCCTTTTTATAGGCTAGAAAAACTAGCCGTTGGGGCAAATATACAGCCCAGACGGCTATCGGTCGACCGACCCTGTCGATCGCCAACGGTCAGATTTCTGACCGTTGGAGCCTCGGTCGACCGGCCCGATCGACCGTGGCCTGGAACAGAGAGTAGAGCTCTCTGCCGGTCGACCGGCCCGGTCGACCTGGGCTTTCCAGAGAGCAGAAGCTCTCTGGTGGTCGACCGGGTCGGTTGACCGGCCCTCCAGCCAGAACTGGCGTGCACGTCTGTGCACGTCGGTCGACCGACTCCTAACTCGGTCGACTGGCAGAAGCCAGAACAAGGTTGTTATAGGGATTAAAAACTTGGTATTTTGACAAAAATAAAATCCCATAAAATCACTAAAATTCTACAAAAATAGGTTCAGTATAATACTTTGATAAGCAAACATGTTTGAGTAAAATCAAGACATGTTACAAATATTTTGTACTATTTTTGTAACTTAGAAATTTTGGCTCAAAACAAAAATCGTATTTTTCCAAAATAGATTTTTATCCAAAAATACTCCAAATACAAAAACAAGATACCTTAAACTCTTTTAAAGCATAGAGTGTATAGATATGATCCACTACACATACATGATGAAATATCTATGTTTTTGACATTAAGCTCTAAAGTAAGTTTGGTTAAAGACATGTATACTTTGAATTCCAAAAACCAAACCGGTATTTTTCCAAAATGAAAATCCTTTTGTATTTTACCAAAATAAAAATTCTTTTATGAAAAACACAACTAAATCTTGTGTGTGAGTGTATAGTGTATACTTGAGCAATCCACCAACTATTCTATCCTTTACATTTTAATCTAAAACAAAATCTTAATAAAACAAACCTAGACACAAGTCTTGATCTTGAAGGGTTTTCACTTGAAGTCTTCTTCTCCTCTTGACTTGGTCCAAACTTGATCCAAAGAGCTAGACTCCTCTTGAGAACTTGATGTGGTCTTGATGCACAAGCTCTTGAATCAAACCGTGCTAGCTCCAAAACTTGACTTTAAATCCTTTATTGAAGCTAAACACCAACTAAGATCTTGATCATAAATCTGAGACTAATTAAACACAAGATCATTAGTACTATAACTACATGAGTTGATCATCATCAAAACTAGAGTGATGGGCCGTTGGGCCAACAGGTGCGTGCTCTGGAGGCAATCTGGTATGTGCCATGGCACAGTACTATCTAATATCTATAAGGGTGATCGATGAAGAAGGATGTCGGATCCAAGTGCAACAAGGCATCATAACAGTTAGCAAAGGGGACACGATAATCCTAAAAATAAAGAAGTATGAAGGGTTATATAAGCTGAAAGAAGGAAACTCAGTTTGAGGTGGAGTTTCAGGGATAAGTTGGGAAGGAAGCTCATCCACCATGAGGTAGAGCCTAAGAAAGACTACAAAGGGACGTGAACCAGGTCAACGTATTACAGAAAAGAGAAAGGGTGCATTTAGATAAGGCCCGAGATGGCCCAAGCCATGACAGTTAATCAGCCAAAGGCCCCGAGGAGAGAAGGCTAAAGTTAAAGGCTTCACGGTACAGTTACAGCCAAGGAAAGAATCAAGGTAGTTGATTGAGATAGAACCTGCACCCAAGAATACAAAATTTTAGAACTTAGAATAAAAGTGCCAGTACTCAATACTACCGCAATAGCAAGTGGCTATGTGGGTCGTGATCCACAAGGAGGGACTAGCGATGGGAGCTGTTTTTAGCAAGTTCTCTTTTAGGTTACAAAGAATGGTTAAAATTTTTCTTTTAGTTCTTAAAAGAAAATGAAAAAGAGTTATAGTCAAGTTAATAAGAAAGTAGTAGAATGAGAAGGTGGAGAAAATAGAAGTGATAAGTACAAAGAAATTGAAAAAGAGTGAAGAAATTTGAAAGATTGTGGTGTTGGTAATTTACACTAAAAGTTATAAGGAAGAAATTAAAAATAATTACTTACCTCCTTTAACCAAAACCTTACCTTGAATCTTTGGCGACGATGTTACCTTGAAGTGGAGGCAATCAGTGCATAGCCCATAAGAATTGTTCTCGTCTCTTCCACATTACATCATCAAGACAAAATAAGCATGAAATGATACAGACTGAGGCTAAAATCCATCATCATAGCTATCGGTGGCACTCGCAAAGGCAAGGCTCTTTCGATGCTATAAGACTTACTTGGATAGCAATTTGCACAAGAAAAAGAGAAGTAGAAAAGAAGAAAAAGAATACAAAAATAAAGTATATAAAAAAGATAACTATAGATTCGATTTTATAACAATAAGAGAAAAGAAAAACAACTTACACCAGTGTCACTCTTAGCACAAGCTTCATTCTCATTCTCCTATGAAACTCTGATCTCCTCTGAATTACGTAAATGAAAACTGAAAATTACATAAAAAGAAAAACAAAATCTACACTAAAGAGAATGAAAAAGTGGACTAAATTCTATCTCTGCATCATTATCCTTTTTTGCCTTTGAGATTGCAGGTATTTATAGGAGACATGCAGAGGGTAGAAGAGTATGAAGATAAGGGAAGCTGGCTTTTTCAAAATTTGAACCCTCCCTTATCTCCAAACTTGATTTGATGTGGATATTCAGTTCTGATCTGCAGCTTATTGGCGTATTGATTGCTTAATATAACTTATCAAATGATAGAATTAGAAATAATGATCATCTTAAGAATTGTAGCCCTTTAAGTCCTCTTTCTGGATCATCTAGAATCATCAGATTTGAGTTCTGGTAGTGATAGTTATGATTCAAATACTAAAATATATCCAGCCAAAAACTGAGTCAAAATTGCTTCATCTCATCGGTTGATCTTCTCTCTATCCGTTTATCCCTTTGAATTTGGACTCTGTATTTGACGTTATCCTCGGTTGATCTTTAGCTTTAACCACTGTAATCACCTAGAGGGGGGTGAATAGGTGACTAGCTAATCTAATGGTCAATTAATGCGGAATTAAAACTATTTATGCAAACTAAAAACTTCTTAGGCTAAACACACCAAGTATAACACAAGAGTGTAGTCGGATTCCCTGTGAAGGGCTCTGGACTAACTCCTCAAGATTCCTCTAGATAAGAGTTGAGGTGCCGCATTGACTCTCTTAGTTGAATACAAGTGTTAGCAAACAAACCCCAAGCATATAACAATTAAGCACACAATATATCAAGCATATAAAGATAAAGACAATATAAGCATGCAAGATATAAAGACAAGTAAAGATAGAGAGAGCAATCGCAAACACGGGAGAATTGTTTCGAGGTTCGAGCACACTTACTCTACGTCCCCGCCTTCAACACTATGAAGGATTTCCACTAAAATTGATCCTACCGGATCACTCGGTGCCGCAACACCTACAAGGAGTTCCCACTAGAACTCTTGGACTCAATAGTCCCTTCACTCGTTCCCGCAAGAACTACACACCGTAAGCCCACTAGCTTACCGAGACCGCACCTCTACAACAGCTCTCACTAGAACTCGAAACCACGCGAACACACAAGTCCGCCTCCTCAAAGCAAAGATGAAGTCTTTGATGTTCACAACACTTTGATCACCTAAAAACAATCTCACAACAACTCCTATAGGATGGATATATCAATGGAAAGCTCAAGTGTTTGTGAGAAAACTTGGATTGAATGTGGTGGTGAAAAACTCAAGAAAATCACTTTTGAAAACTCTTGATAAACTCTCCTTTTGAATGGAAGTATTTGGCTCAAATACAAGTGAAGAAAACCTCTTAATAGAGTAGGAAAAACTGGTGCAAAAACTCACTTAAAATCTTATTCAAAACAGTCCAAGAAAGCCCCCTTTTATAGGCTAACCAAAAACTAGCCGTTGGGGCCAAATCAACAGCCTGGACGGCTGTCGATCGACCGCCCGGTCGACCAGCCAACGGTTAGATTTCTGACCATTGAGCCAGCGGTCGACCGGCCTGGTCGACCATGGCCTGGAACAGAGAGCTGAGCTCTCTGCCGGTCGACCGACCCGGTCGACCGGGGCTTTCCAGAGAGACCGGGCTTTCCAGAGAGCAGAGCTCTCTGGACGGTCGACCGGGTCGGTCGATCGGCCCTCCAGCCAGACTGGCGTGCACGTTTGTGAACGTCGGTCGACCGACTCCTAGCTCGGTCGACCGGCCCGGTCGACCGGCAGAAGCCAGAAACAGGGATCATGGGTATTGAAAACTTAGGCTTTTTACTTAAATAAAATCCCATAAAATCTCTAAAAATCTACAAAAATAGTTTCAGTATTATACTTTGATATACAAACATGTTTGAGTAAAATCAAAACATATTACAAACATTTTGAACTATTTTTGTAACTTAGAAATTTTAAAATAAAACAAAATCTGTATTTTTTCAAATAGATTTTTCCAAAACTACTCCAAATACAAAACAAGATATTTTAAACACTTTTAAAGCATAGTGTGTATGGATATGATCCACTACAAATAAATGATTAAATATCTATGTTTTTGACAATAAGCACTAAAAATATTTATAGTTTTTAACCAAAACTATTTTTCCAAAAGAAAAACTCTTTTGTATTTTTCCAAATAAAAACTCTTTTGAAAACACATCTAAATCTTATGTGTAAGAGTATATGGTATACTTGAGCAATCCGCCAACTATTCTATCCTTTACATTTTATCAAAAATCAAAATCTTAACCAAAAATAAACCTAGACTTAAGTCTTCTCTTGAAGGGCTTCACTTGAAGTCTTCTTCTCCTTCTTGACTTGGTTCAAACTTGATCCGAAGAGCTAGACTCCTCTTGAGTACTTGATGCGGTCTTGATGCATAGGCTCTTGAATCAAACCGTGTTAGCTCCAAAACTTGACTTTAAATCCTTTGTTGAAGCTAAACACCTACTAAGATCTTGATCACAAATCTGAGACTAATTAAACACAAGATCATTAGTACTATAACTACATGAGTTAATCAACATCAAAACTAGAGTGATGGGCCTTTGGGCCAACAATCTCCCCCTTTTTGATTTATGACAAAACTCATGGAGTTATATATGCATGGATTAAAGTAAAGCTTCAAAGAAGCTCCCCCTTAACTCATGCATAATAATAAAAATAAGATATTCAATGAAGCATATGAAACTAAACAAACATATACACATCAATAAGGTGAGAGACAAAACATAAATCTAAAATCCTTTTTCCAAAAACTTTTCTCTCCCTTTTTGTTTAAACTTTCAAAAACATTCTCCCATTTTGTAAAACAAAAGATGCATAAATATGCATAAACTTAATATATGCAAAACTCAAATATGCATATATAAACTCAAAATCTTTCTCCCCTTTTTGTCAATCATCAACAAAGGGGTTAAAGTAAACACAAAGCAATGTTCTCCCCCTTTTTGTCAAAAACAAAAATCAACAAAGGGGTGAAATCAAATCAATCAATAAAGAGATATATGCGATATACATTCATGAAGAGGAAGATGCTAAGTTAACTTTCCTACATATATGCATTACATGAAGAAAGGATGACAAGCCCTAATTCACATAACGCATAATATACAATGCATAAGTGGAGATGTGAAGCTCCCCTTACATACATGTATCGCATAAAGAAGAGTTGTCAAGCTCCTCAATATAAGATACACTCAACATGAATCTATATGTAGAAGAGATGTTAAACGCCCTTGCATATAGGCAATACATATCAAAACATTTTATGACAAATTTTGATATTTACTCAAGGTAATAAAAATACATTTTGAGATACCTTTGTAATAAATAAATTTTTAAGATACTAATTGTAAACAATACAAATTTGAATTCTTCAACAAATCAAATTGAGATATCACAAGATTTTGATACCATATGAAATAGGAAATGTGTGATACCAATTGAAATTGAAAAATTGAAATCGAAACGTTTTTACATTTTGATACCAATGAAAGAAAATATTTTGATACCAATTTAAATTTATATTAAATTTTGATACCAATAGAAACACATGATAAATTTTGATACCAAGTAGGTAAAACATATTGATACCAAATGAAATTTAAACCCAATTGAAAACTGAAACATATTGATATCAATTGAAATATATGGATACCAATTGAAATAAATAGATACCAATTGAAGTAAATAGAAACCAATTGAAAATAATGCATAAGCTTATAAAAAGTACCAATTGAGAAATCAATTGAAATCAAGATTTAATTCAAACTTAGCATAAACATACTTTGTGCTTTAAATATGGAAATATCTTGCAACTCAAGCACAAACAAATCATATATATGTATGAAAAGAGAATACCAATAAAATTGATATTATATGAAATGAAAAAGGCATACATATATAGAAAACAAAATATGAGTATATACAAAAAAAAATATCAATTGAGATAGCAATTGAAAATATGATGTAAATCTAGTATATAAGTCATAATAAACCATCCTTTTCAGGCACAAGATAAAAGATTTTTAATAAGGCATACAAGGCATGCTCGCCCATCCGTCCGCCCTTAACGGGGTTGGTAGGGGTTTTCAAAAATAGGAGTTAGAAAATATTTTAGCATTGAAAACACTACCAAATAAAGAATACATAACTAGTTAAATTAATTTTTGAAAAACTAGTTAAAGATCCTTCAAAACATGAAACCAAATCATATGTCTATCATGAAACATACTAAATACATAAAGATTGACACTCGAAATCTATAAGGCTCAAAAATAATCATGAAACAAAGTCATGAATAAACAAATAAAGTGTGAGTGCACAAAATCATGTAATTAGCATTTTCTATGAAGATAAGCAATAAGGCTCAAAAACATCAATCATGTGAAAAACATGAAAATTTATTTTTCATATAAAGATGAAAATCATAAAAATTCATTTTTCATCTAAAAATAAACTTCTAGGTATATGTATGTTTTTATCCAAAACTAATAATATGCATACATATCCCAAACATAAAAGAGTCTATGATATGATTTGCATGAAGGCAAGAGACTCAAGGGCTATACATGTATATTTATTAGATTTGAATAAAAAATTGCATATACATGAAGCAAACCATACACAAAAATAGGCAAAACAAGTGTAAATGAGGAAATTATCAAAACTAGCCTATACATGTGCATATAGTGAGTACAAATGAACAATAAAGTGCAAACGTATATGAATCAAATGTTGCTCACTATATGTACACGTATATATCCAAGTTTTGATAAAAACTATATCTAAACAAGTGTTTACCACATGAAGCATAAAACATAAAACATGCTTATTTTAACAAACACTAAAACATGCTAAAAATCATCAATTATAAAAGCATGTAAATAAAATAGGAGTTTAGAGATAGTTACCAAACCAAAGAACTATACTCTAAGTCTCCAAAACACGGTGGTAGTCCTACCAAACCTCCTTGATAGCGGTGCATCAAATGTATGTCCATCTAGTCATGAGCAACCACCACCAAGGCACCAATCCTCTCACGTTTTGTGAGAGCCCGCACCTACATCAAATACACAAGGTAGGATTTTGGTACCCATTTTCTTTTGGGTCCTCGGGGGTTAGCATTGTAAGGAACCCAAACATTCTTATTAGCAAAATTTAAAGAATTTATTCTATCATAACAAAATCTTGCTAAATGGCCTTTGCGGTGTAATGTGTACACTTGTACACCCTAGTATGCACATAAGGATGAGTGTGATCATGACGTGCAAAATGTGCATATGCATGCTGTGGGTGATGTGCATGAACAGGTGGAGCTTGTTTCCTTTGAAACAAGGTTTCCAATCTTTTATGATTAAATGCACATTTGCTCAAAGTTGAGCTCAAACAATTAATTTTATTTTTCAAAATTTAACTTCATTATCAATGGTTGTGGCATGAAAAGCATGATCAATAATCTTTTTCTTTTTAGAAACATTAACTTTTTATTTTTCAACAATTTTTTTTTTAAGAGTTGTTTTCATTCAAAGCAACTTCTTTTTGCTTTTCCACCAAAGCAATTTTATTTTTCAAAGAAGTGTTTCCTTCACAAAGATCATTCAATTTAGAAAGTAAGGAAATATTTTCATTTTTCAAACTTTCATTTTCTTTTGAAAAACATTCCAATTTATCTTGTAAAGAATATTTTTCATTTAACAAGGCATCAAATTTGTTTTTCATTTTCTTGTTATGCATGTCATATTTTTCTAGGAGTTGTTGACAAAAAGAAGTAAGTTCATTATAGGACATATCAACATCCTCTTCTAACTCAGATTCGGTGTTTACCTCAAGGAGGTTATCCCCTTGGACCATGTAGCATACGTTGGAAGCTTCACTTCCAACATCCGAGTCGCTCCCCGCATAATATTGTTCTTATTCGCCAAGGGAGATGATGGTGTTCCAAACTAAAAAAGCCGAGTCAAGATTAGCAACCCTACATAAATAATCAATATTTAGGGTACTCTTCAAAGCATGAATGGCTTTCGAGTTAGCCTCAATATACTTGTTATTATTAACATATGAATCTTTAGTAGTAGCAAGATGAACATGTATGCCTAGGCCTTTGAGGAACATAGACATCTTAACCTTCCAAGTTTGGATGTTAAGAATGTCAAAAGTGGGAGGTGACATGAAATCCATGTGTGTGTACAAATATTGTGATTAGCTATAAAATGAGGATCTTTAACTCTAGATTGTAAGACCCAAATCAAGAGCACTTGGCTCTGATACCAATTGTAATCACCTAAAGGGGGTGCATAGGTGATTAGCTAATCTAATGGTCAATTAACGCAGAATTAAAACTATTTATGCAAACTAAAAACTTCTTAGGCTAAACACACCAAGTATAATACAAGAGTGTAGTCGGATTCCCCGTGAAGGGCTCTGGACTAACTCCTCAAGATTCCTCTAGATAAGAGTTGAGGTGCCGCGTTGGCTCTCTTGGTTGAATACAAGTGTTAGCAAACAAACCCCAAGAATATAACAATTAAGCACACAATATATCAAGCATATAAAGACAAAGACAATATAAGCATGCAAGATATAAAGACAAGTAAGAGATAGAGAGCGAGCAATCGCAAACACGGGAGAATTGTTTCGAGGTTCGAGCACACTTGCTCTACGTCCCCGCCTTCCACTAAAGTCGATCCCACCGGATCACTCGGTGCCGCAACACCTACAAGGAGTTCCCACTAGAACTCTTGGACTCTCTAATCCCTTCACTCGTTCCCGCAAGAACTACACACCGCAACCCCACTAGCTTGCTGAGACCGCACATCTACAACAAGCTCTCACTAGAACTCGAAACCACGCGAACACACAAGTCCGCCTCCTCAAAGCAAAGATGAAGTCTTTGATGATCACAACACTTTGATCACCTAAAAAAATCTCACAACAACTCTCCTATAGGATGGATATATCAATGGAAAGCTCAAGTGTTTGTGAGAAAACTTGGATTGAATGTGGTGGTGAAAAACTCAAGAAAATCACTTTTAAAAACTCTTGATAAACTCTCCTTTTGAATGGAAGTATTTGACTCAAATACAAGTGGAGAAAACCTCTTAATAGAGTGGGAAAAATTGGTGCAAAAACTCACTTAAAATCTTATTCAAAACAGTCCAAGAAAGCCCCCTTTTATAGGCTAACCAAAAACTAGCCGTTGGGGCCAAATCAACAGCCTGGACGGCTGTCGGTCGACTGGCCAATAGTCAGATTTCTGACCATTGAGCAAGCGGCCGACCGTGGCCGGGAACAGAGAGCAGAGCTCTCTGCCGGTCGACTGACCCGGTCAACCAGGGCTTTCCAGAGAGCAGAGCTCTCTGGACGGTCGATCGGGTCGGTCGACCGGCCCTCCAGCCAGACCTGGCATGCACGTTTGTGCACGTCAGTCGACCGACTCGGCTGACCGACTCCTAGCTCGGTCAACCGGCCCGGTCGACCGACAGAAGCCAGAAACAGGGATTACGGGTATTGAAAACTTAGCTTTTGACTTAAATAAAATCCCATAAAATCTCTAAAAATCTACAAAAATAGTTTCAGTATTATACTTTTATATACAAACATGTTTGAGTAAAATCAAAACATATTACAAACATTTTGAACTATTTTTGTAACTTAGAAATTTTGGCATAAAACAAAATTTGTATTTTTTCAAATAGATTTTTCCAAAACTTCTCCAAATACAAAAACAAGATATTTTAAACACTTTTAAAGCATAGTGTGTATGGATATGATCCACTACACATAAATGATGAAATATCTATGTTTTTGACAATAAGCACTAAAAATATTTATAGTTTTTAACCAAAACTATTTTTCCAAAAGAAAAACTCTTTTGTATTTTTCCAAATAAAAACTCTTTTGAAAACACATCTAAATCTTGTGTGTGAGAGTATATGGTATACTTGAGCAATCCACCAACTATTCTATCCTTTACATTTTATCTAAAATAAAATCTTAACCAAAACAAACCTAGACTCAAGTCTTCTCTTGAAGGGCTTCACTTGAAGTCTTCTTCTCCTTCTTGACTTGGTCCAAACTTGATCCAAAGAGCTAGACTCCTCTTGAGTACTTGATGTGATCTTGATGCATAGGCTCTTGAATCAAACCGTGTTAGCTCCAAAACTTGACTTTAAATCCTTTGTTGAAGCTAAACACCTACTAAGATCTTGATCACAAATCTGAGACTAATTAAACACAAGATCATTAGTACTATAACTACATGAGTTAATCATCATCAAAACTAGAGTGATGGGCTTTTGGGCCAACAACCACTTGATTCACCAAAAACTGAATTTAACCAACTGGATTTGGGATCATCCTCCTCTAACCAAATAGATCTAGTTAAATTTGAATTTAACTAATATTTATTTGATTTTATTCTCTTTCTCCCCATGATTATCTTCTGCAAAATAGACATTTAAGATAAGAAATTTATCAGATTTATTAAATGATAAAGGTGGATATGTAATAAAGAATAATGCAATAAATGTGTGCAATTACACCCCAACACCTATCTTTTGCTCGTCCTCGAGCAAAACAACAAAACTAAACCAAAAATTATTAGGCCACTTTCGCAGGTCATGCGATTGCAGTAAGATTGTGCAACAAGCCGTTAAACTTCTAGATTACTCCTAGAGGACGAGTTTTATCTCGTGAGGGTTTTCAGTGGATTGCACCCACAAAATTCGTAAAGAAAGAAAAAAATGTTAATATTTTGAAAACATATTTGAAAGAAAAATATTTGAAATATTATTGTAAGATTTAAGTAATCTATAAGTTATAGGAAAGCCGAATTTTTCGTTCTTAAACTTAGTCTCTTTCAATAATTTGTTATCAATCAAAATAAGGAGTCAAATTGTGATTCTCATCTAGTCTATTACTTTACCCTAAGTCATATGCACCTTCATGACTGTGAAGTTTTGACTAAGGGTTCTTTAACTCTAACTCTTATGCCTTATTTATTATATATATATATATATATTTATTTTTGGTGGTATTATTCCTTAGTTCTATTAAGCTTTCTAATCTGCCCATGTAACGAACCTTTAATCGGTAACTCCCAAACCAAACGGTCTTAGGGCACCGGGTGAGAAAACACCCCAAGGACTTAAGGACTCGAGCAAATAAGGCCACAAAACTAAGGATTTTATTATATGAACCGCTTTTAGGCGTGAATACTTATACTTTTTGAGGCACAAATACCCAGCTTAATCAGAGGATTTTTATAGATATATATATTTCTTTTTTTTCAACTTATCTATTCATCTTTTGCATAAATACCAAGGCTTGCTTAGGCCAAAGCACCTAGCTAATCAATAATTAGATTTATTTATTTTTCATAGATATATATATATATATATATATATATATATATATATATATATATATATATATATAATATTAGGCATAAGAACCTTTGTTTTTGAACCCTATGTGTGTAAGTGTATAAAATCCGCATATTTCATCAAGGCAAAGATCAGGACTAAATTATTTTGACAAATTATCTTCCTAACACTAAAAATCAAATAAATAATCTTATTTTGACCAAGTATAAGAAATCCTAATTATGATTATCATATTCCTTAAAATTAACTTAATTTCTTACAAAAAATATGTCAAAATATTGTTTTTATTTTCAAAAAGTTTTTTTAAAAGTAAAGAAAATGTTAAAAATAATTTTTTTTAAAAAAGGAAAACATAAGTTATGTTAGAACCCTCCCCCACACATATCTCATGCATTGTCCTCAATGTATGAATTAATGTATAGATGCATGAAAAAGAAGAAAGGGAAAAAAATATTACCTTAAGGTGATGGTTCTGGTGGTGGTCTGATTGGTCCACAAAATGCGGCCAATCGAATTTGTGTGGAGTTCGGACGAACCCACAAGAAACCTTTCTAGTATAACCCACTAAAATGTTGTAAATATGAATAATTTTTATTAAGAATTTTACCCCATCTAATTTTCAAATTTCATAAATAATTTCAGAGTCAATTTTATCAACACCCTTGTCCCAAAATGGAGTGTGAAAAGATGAAATGATTGACTTAGACTTAGGAAGTACGGGAACTAATACTGACTCAGGAAAGTGACTTAAGTCAAGTAAAGATTCAGGAGTCGAGATTGGTTTAGGAAGTGGGTCCAAATCATGAAGTTGAAACTCAAGTCCACATTCATTTTCCCATAATGGAATGTGACTTAATATTGGTGATTCAAGTTCAAGAATGACAAGTGTGAGAATCAAAACTGACTCTAAAATATTACTCAAGTTGGTAACAAAACAGGAGTCAATATTGATTCAGGAATTTGAAATCGATCACAATTTGAGAATCCAGGTCACATTTCTCATTGAGTTCAATTTCATAAAAATGAGAACTTGCCAATTTGTCAATGGGACTTTCAAAAGTATGAAATTGGTCAAGTTCAATATGATGATCATAAAAGATTGGTGATTCAATTTCATGATGAATTGGCACAGGATCCAATGTTGACTCGGAAAAAAGATTGAAATCAGGTCAAGACACCAGAGTCATTATTGAATCAAGAAGTAGAATTGAATTACCAAGTTGAGGTTCAGGATCATATTCATTCTCAAGTTCAATTACAGGAAAGGGATAAACTTGCCATAATGTCAATGTGGTTTTGAAATTTTAGAGTTTGGGCAAGTTTAAATGGGTGTGCTGAAATGGAATCTTATTTTCCAAACAACATGATTCTTCAGCTCTAACAAAATGGTCAGTGACATCAGAAATGGTCAAACGGTGAGAATGGACAGTTTGGACCATTATATCTATGTCATGATTACGAGCGATTTTAGCCTGAGTCATGGCTTCAAGCAGCTTTTCAAGTTGATTGGTTCATCGTTTTGTTGCGATTGGACTTGAAAAGATGAAGTTTTGTTTTGAATTTTGTGGTGAAATTGTGAGTCCGTCAGATTTTGTGATTGTTGCTTGGACTCACGTATACTAATTTCTAAGATTGATGGTTTTCTATTTTGAACTGGTAGAACTGAGTATGAATCTTGAAAATATTGTGGACAAGGTGATAAGGAGGACAAGTTGGTTGAAAATTGGACTCAGGGGAGGTGAATCCCCATTCACTTTGTGAAGAGTTAAAATTATTATAGAAATTATGATCATAAGATTGGGGGCATGGGTTATATTGATACGGATAAGACCAATCCGGCACACTAGGTTCGTTAAAGTTATGATATGGCGGGTTGGTAATATTCGAAAAAGTGGTCGGGGTGTAATATGGATTACCATTAAAATTGAAAAATTATTGTTATAAGCCATATCACATAGGAATGTCAAACACAAACAAAGAAAAATAAACAAATAAGCAAACAAATAAAAAGAAAAAAATCTAACCTAAGTTAGGGTAAACCTTAGACCTAGACGACTCCTAACTGGTTAGACTGTCCACGGGGGGTATATTGCTAAATCTGACCACAAGTTAATCAGCCAGGTTGGGGCAAGATTGGTAAGAGGTATCTGTGCTTAAAGCAACGGCCTAATTATGCCAAGCCTTCGGGGTTTCGCCCCTCAATCCCCAACCTTAAACACCGATTTGGCAAGAGTCAAATTCAAATCAACTTCCCCCTGAGGTCAGTCTCCTATTTGAGTCTGAGATGTCCCTAGGGCCAACGTCTACTCAGTTTTAGTTAGGCTTGGGTTAGTGAGTGAGGAGATTATTTGTGGGCTAAGGGAGAGTAATGACTTCCCCACCTTATCTTGTTTATAGGACAAGCCCTTAAATCAATTTAGTGCAGTGTACAAGTATATAGAAAAAAATAACACTCAAGCAATATTTCATACAAGAATGAACCTTATACTAAATGTTATGCACACATACCTTGGCTCCAGCACTCTTCAACAGTAAATAGAAAATGTAATGAAATAGACACGTGCCTAAATGCAAAGTCTAAATCATTTTTAGCATTTACAATCAACTTTTTACTATTGCGTTAGAAATGTATATACAGTGAGTCAAATAAGAAAATAAATGCTACAGATATTAAACTATGCAATTCAGCCAACCTACAGAAAATACAGGTTAGTAGTTTACTCAGATTGCCACAGAAATGTAGTAAATCTGAGGGCTTCTGGGCTCTGCTTTCTTGAGCAGAGTCCAGGGCCACTTATATGTCCACTGCAGAAAAAATTCTTGTTGTTAAATCTGTACACCAAGAACAAAGAAGAAAGTTAACCAAAAAAATGAAAACTAAAAAGAGAATTACTTACCGTCCCTCCCCGACAACGGCGCCAACATTTGATTGAGGTTTTACCTGCACACAAAAATACAGAATTTCAGAACTTAAAATAAAAGTGCAAGTACTCAATACTACCGCAATAGTAAGTGTCTATGCGGGTCGTGATTCACAAGGAGGGACTAGCGATAGAAGCTTTTTTTAGTAATTTCTCTTTTAGGTTACAAAGAATGGTTAAAATTCTTCTTTTAGTTCTTAAAAAGAAAATGAAAAAGAGTTACAGTCAAGTTAATAAGAAAGTGGTAGAATGAGAAGGTAGAGAAATAAAAGTGATATGTACAAAGAAATTAAAAAAAAGTGAAGAGATTTGGAAGATTGTGGTGTTGGTAATTTACACTAAAAGTTAAAAGAAAGAAATTAAAAATAATTACTTACCTCCTTTGACAAAAACCTTACCTTGAATCTTTGGCGACGATGTTACCTTGAAGTGGAGGCAATCAGTGCATAGCCCATAAGAGTTGATTCTCGTCTCTTCCACATTACATCATCAAGACAAAATAAGCATGAAATGATACAGACTGAGACTAAAATCCATCGTCTTGAGCTATCGGTGGCACTCGCAAAGGCAAGGCTCTTTCGATGCTATAAGACTTGGATAGCAATTGGCATAAGAAAGAGAGAAGTAGAAAAGAAGAAGAAGAACACAAAATAAAGTACATAAAAAGGTAACTATAGATTCGATTTTATAACCATAAGAGAAAAGAAAAATAACTTACACCTGTGTCACTCTCAGCACAAGTTTCATTCTCATTCTCCTATGAGACTCTGATCTCCTCTGAATTACATAAATGAAAACTGAAAATTACATAAAAAGAAAAATAAAAACCTACACTAAAGAGAATGAAAAAATAGACTAAATTCTATCTCTGCATCATCGTCCTTTTTTGCCTTTGAGATTGCAGGTATTTATAGGAGAAATGCAGAGGGTAGAGGACTATGAAGATAAAGAAAGCTGGCTATTTCTGAATTGAATCCTCCCCTTATCTCCAAACTTAATTTGATGTGGATATTCAGTTCTGATCTGCAGCTTATCGGCGTATTGATTGCTAAATAAACTTACAAATGATAGAATTAGAAATAATGATCAACTTAAGAATTTTAGCCCTTTAAGTCCTCTTTCTGGATCATCTTGAATCATCAGATTTGAGTTCTGATAGCGACAATTATGATTCAAATACTAAAATATATCCAGCCATAATCTGAGTCAAAATTGCTTCATCTCATTCGTTGATCTTCTCTCTATCCGTTTATCCCTTTGGACTCTGTATTTGACGTTATCCTCAGTTGATCTTAGCTTTAACCACTTGATTCACCAAAACTGAATTTAACCAACTAGATTTAGGATCATCCTCCTCTAACCAAATAGATCTAGTTAAATCTGAATTTAACTGATATTTATTTGATTTTATCCTCTTTCTCCCCATGATTATCTTCTGAAAAATAGATATTTAAGATAAGAAATTTAGCAGATTTATTGCATGATAAAGGTGGATATGTAATAGAATAATGCAATAAATGTGTGCAATAAGTAGTAATCCAAAATCTAAAGGTGTTTTACTAAAGGCTTGAAAAGCAAGTTAAGTTGGAGATGGTTAGGATTTTGCTTTATTTTCAAGAGGAGATGATAGTTAAAAAAGATCCAATTGAGTTAAAGAAGATGATGGCTTGAAGCAGAAAAAGCAAACCAAGTGGGTATGGATTAATCGACTTAGAAACTATATAAGTCGACTAATGCACAAGGCCAGTCGACTATACAGTCGATTGGTAGAAATAGAGGCACATACAGAGAAGGATAGGTTATACAATAGTGGACTTATAAAATTATAAGTTGACTAATGAAAGAGATTAGTCGACTAATACATGATAAGTTGACTAATCGAGGCATTTTCTGTAGCATGAATCAGTTTTCTTTTCAGGAACAAGTTTTCTTTTCTGGTGAGTACGAATAGGATTCAGTTCTTATTCAATGAAGGCTTGTTTCTAAAGATTAAAGGATTTAGAATTATTCTAGATCAAGAAAATTAATTCCTAATAGAATTGATCAAGATTCTTCAAACATGCAACGGCCAAGATCATCTCATAAACCAATAGGAGTTGTATTATTGTTTAAGACGTAAAA
>JAVJIF010030645.1:0-184337 GCA_038442645.1 Agave tequilana
TTTGAGGTTCGAGCACACTTGCTCTACGTCCCCGCCTTCAACACTATGAAGGATTTCCACTAAAATCGATTCCACCGATCACTTGGTGCCGCAACACCTACAAGCTCTTTGGACTCTCTGGTCCCTCTCTTGTTCCCGCAAGACACACCGCAAGCCCACTAACCTTCCGAGGCCGCACCTCAAACACCGAGTTCTCACTAGAACCCGAAACAACGCGAACACAAACGTCCGCCTCCTCAAAGCAAAGATGAAGTCTATGGTGATCACAACAGTTTGATCACCTAAAAACAATCTCACAATAACACTCCTATAGGATGAATATATCAATGGATACCTCAAGTGTTTGTGAGAAATACAAGGATTGAAATTGTGGTGGAAAACACAAGAAAATCACTTTTGAAAACTCTTGATAAACTCTCCTTTTAAATGGAAGTATTTGGCTCTTAAAAAGTGGAGAAACCTCTTAAAAGAGTAGGAAAACTAGCTCCAAAAACCACTTGAAAACTTGTTGAAAACAGTCCATATAAGCCCCCCTTTTTATAGGCTAGAAAAACTAGCCGTTGGGGCAAATATACAGCCCAGACGGCTGTTGTCGATCGCCAACGGTCAGATTTCTGACCGTTGGAGCCTCGGTCGACCGGCCCAGTCGACCGTGGCCTGGAACAGAGAGCAGAGCTCTCTGCCGGTCGACCGGCCCGGTCGACCGGGGCTTTCCAGAGAGCAGAAGCTCTCTGGCGGTCGACAAGGTTGGTCGACCGGCCCTCTAGCTAGAACTGGCGTGCACGTCTGTGCACGTCGGTCGACCGACTCAGTCAACCGACTCCTAGCTCGGTCGACCGGCAGAAGCCAGAACAGGGTTGTTATAGGGATTAAAAACTTGATATTTTGACAAAAATAAAATCCCATAAAATCACTAAAGTTCTACAAAAATAGGTTCAGTATAATACTTTGATAAACAAACATGTTTGAGTAAAATCAAGACATGTTACAAACATTTTGAACTATTTTTGTAATTTAGAAATTTTGGCTCAAAACAAAAACCGTATTTTTCCAAATATATTTTTATCCAAAACTCCTCCAAATACAAAAACTAGATATCTTAAACTCTTTTAAAGCATAGAGTGTATGGATATGATCCACTACACATATATGATGAAATATCTATGTTTTTGACATTAAGCTCTAAAGTAAGTTTGGTTAAAGACATGTATACTTTGAATTCCAAAAATCAAACCGTATTTTTCCAAAATGAAAATCCTTTTGTATTTTACCAAAATAAAAATTCTTTTATGAAAACACAACTAAATCTTTTGTGTGAGTGTATATTGTATACTTGAGCAATCCACCAACTATTCTATCCATTACATTTTAATCTAAAACAAAATCTTAATAAAACAACCTAGACATAAGTCTAGATCTTGAAGGGTTTTCACTTGAAGTCTTCTTCTCCTCTTGACTTGGTCCAAACTTGATCCAAAGAGCTAGACTCCTCTTGAGTACTTGATGTGGTCTTGATGCACAAGCTCTTGAATCAAACCGTGCTAGCTCCAAAACTTGACTTTAAATCCTTTGTTGAAGCTAAACACCAACTAAGATCTTGATCATAAATCTAAGACTAATTAAACACAAGATCATTAGTACTATAACTACATGAGTTGATCATCATCAAAACTAGAGTGATGGGCCTTTGGGCCAACAATCTCCCCCTTTTTGATGATGACAAAACTCATGGAGTTATATATGCATGGATTAAAGTAAAGCTTCAAAGAAGCTCCCCCTTAACTCATGCATCACAATAAACAAATAAATATGCAATGAAAACTCATAAACATGTATGCAAATACAAGGAGATAAACATGCATAAACAAGCATGAAACACATCAAATTCTTTTTCTCCTATTTGCAAACAAAACAATATGCAGAAACAAGAAATTCTTCTCCCCCTTTATGTATAAAGCAAGGAAAACATGCATATATATACTAAAATACTTCTCCCCCTTTTGTCAATCATCAACAAAGGGGTTAAAGTAAATACAAAACAATGTTTCCCCCTTTTTGTCAAAAACACAAATCAACAAAGGGGTGAAATCAACTCAATCAATAAAAAGTTATATACGATATACATTCATGAAGAGAAAGACGCTAAGTTAACTTCCCTACATATATGCATTACATGAAGAAGGGACGACAGGCCCTAACTCACATAACGCATAATATGCAATGCATAAGAGGAGATGTGAAGCTCCTCCTACACACGTGTATCACATAAAGAAGAGTTGTCAAGCTCCTCAATATAAGATACACTCAACATGAATCTATATGTATGAGAGATGTTAAGCTCCCCTTGCATATAGGCAATACACATCAAATCATTTTTAATATTTCTTATTAAAACAAATTTTGAGATCTTCTTAAAACCAAATATTTAAGATACCAATTGTAAATAAACATTATAAATTTTGAATTTTAAACCAAAAATAGAAACATATTGATACCAATTGAAATATATGGATACCAATTGAAATCAATAGATACCAATTGAAGATTATTGCACATTTTTGATATCAATAAAAATACCAATTTTAAAAATAATGCATAAGCTTATTAAAATATCAATTGAGATACCAATTGAAAATAAAGTTTTGAATCAAGCTTAGCAAAAACAAACTTTGTGCTTTAAATATGTAAACCAATTGTAAATCAAGCACAAACAAATCATATATATGTATGAAAATGATAATACTAATAGAAATTGATATAATTTGAAATTGAAAGCATACATATATATAAACAAGATTATGAGTATACAAAATATATCAATTGTGATACCAAATGAAATTATGATACCAATTGAGATTATGAAGTGAAATTTGTGTATACCTCATAAAAATCCACCCTTTTTATGTACAAGATAAAAGTTTTTCAATAAGGCTTGCAAGGCATACTCGCCCATCCGTCCGCCCATAAACGGGGTTGGCAGGGGTTTTCAAAATAGGTGTTTGAAAATATTTTTATTGTCAAAAAATATTTTTATTGTGAAAACACTACCAAATGAAGAATAAATAACTAGTTAAAGTAATTTTTGAAAAACTAGTTAAAGATCCTTCAAAACATGAAACCAAATTATATGTATATCATGAAGCATACTAAATACATAGGAGTTATCACTCAAGATCTATAAAGCTCATAAGGACTCACGAAAACATAGTCATGAGAAAACAAATTAAATATGAGTGCACACACATGTGAATAGCATATTCATGAAATTAGTCAATAAAGCTCAAAACAAACATGAATATCACTTTATCAAACAAATCATGAAATTTATTTTTCATATAAAGATGAAAATCATTCATTTTTCATCTAAAAATAAATTTCTAGGTATATGTATGTTTTTATCCAAAACTAATAATATGCATACATATCCCAAACATAAAAGAGTCTATGATATGATTTGCATGAAGGCAAGAGACTCAAGAGACATACATGTATATTTATTAGATTTGAATACAAAATACATATACATGAAGTAAAACATGAAAATAGGCAAAATAAGTGTAAATGAGGAAATCATCAAAACTAGGCTATACATGTGCATATAGTGAGTACAAATGAACAATGAAGTGCAAACGTATATGAATCAAATGTTGCTCACTACTTGTACACGTATATACACAAGTTTTGACAAATACTACATCTAACCATGTTTTTACCACATGAAGCACAAACCAAATAAAACATGACATGCTAAAAATATATGAAAAAATATGTAAATAAACTAGGAGTTTTAGAGATAGTTACCAAACCAAAGAACTATGCTCTAGGTCTCCAAAACATGGTGGTTGTCCCACCAAACTTCCTTGATAGCGGTGCATCAAATGTATGTCCATCAAGTCCATGTGCATCCACCATCAAGGCACCAACTCTCTCACGTCGTGTGAGAGCCCGCACCTACATCAAATACAAAAGGTGGGGATTTTGGTACCCATTTTCTTTTGGGTCCTCGGGGGTTAGTCTTGTAAGGAACCCAAACATTCTTATTAGGAAAATTAATAGAATTTATTCTATCATAACAAAATCTTGCTAAATTGCCTTTGCGGCCGCAATGTGTACACTTATACACTCTAAGATGCATATGTGTATTGGTGTGATCATGACGTGCAAAGTGTGCATATGCATGATGTGGGTGATGTGCATGAATATGTGGAGTTTGTTTCTTTGAAAACAATGACTCCAATCTGGAATGGTTAAAAGCACATTTGCTCAAAGTTGAGCTTAAACAATCAATTTTATTTTTCAAAAATTTAATCTCATTTTGATTAATAGTGGCATGTAAAGCATGGTGAGATTGAGAATCATTATTCTTTTTCCTTTTAGAAACATTTTTTTTCCTTTTGAAATAACTTTTCTTTTTAAAGAGTTGTTTTCATTCAAAGCAACTTCTTTTTGTTTTTCCACCAAAATGATTTTATTTTTCAAAGCATTATTTCCTTCACACATGTCATTTAATTTAGAAAGCAAGGAAATATTCTCATTTTTCAAACTTTCATTTTCTTTTTCAATGCATGCAACTTTTTGTTTAAAGGAATCATTTTCTTTTAACAAGCAATCAAATTTTTTTTCATTTTCTTGTTATCCTTTTTAAGCAATTCATATTTTTCAAGAAGTTGTTGACAAAATGATTCAAGCTCATCATAAGACATATCAACATCTTCTTTTACCTCGGATTCGGTATTTACCTCAAGGGGGTTATCCCCTTGGACCATGTACCACACGTTGTAAGCGTCACTTCCAACATCCGAGTCGATCCCCGCATAATATTGTTCTTTTTCGCCAAGGGAGAGTATTGTGTTCCAAACTACAAAAGCCAAATCAAGATTAGCAACCCTACATAAATAATCATTGTTTAGGGTACTCTTCAAAACATGAATGGCTTTTGCATTAGCCTCAATATTTTTGCCATTTAAACAATAAGAATCTCTAGTAGTGACAAAATAAACATGAATGCCTAGGGATTTAAGGTACAAAGACATCTTAACCTTCCAAGTTTGGATGTTAAGAATGTCAAAGGTGGGATGTGACATGAAATCCGTGGTGTGTGTACAAATGTTGTGATTAGCTATAAATGAGGATCTTTAACTCTAGGTTGTAAGACCCAAATCAAGAGCACTTGGCTTTGATACCAATTGTAATCACTTAGGGGGTGAATAGGTGACTAGCTAATTTAATGGACAATTAATGCGGAATTAAAACTAATTAATGCAAACTAAAAACTTCTTTAAAACAAACACCACGTATAACATAAGAGTGTAGCCGGATTCCCCGTGAAGGGCTCTGGACTAACTCCTCAAGATTTCTCTAAATAAGAGTTGAGGTGCCGCGTTGGCTCTCTTGGTTGAATACAAGTGTTAGCAAACAATCCCCAATCATATAACAATTATGCACATAATATATCAAGCATATAAAGATAAAGACAATATTAGCATGCAAGATATAAAGACAAGTAAGAGATAGAGAGAGCAATCGCAAACACGGGAGATTTGTTTTGAGGTTCGAGCACACTTGCTCTACGTCCCCGCCTTCAACACTATGAAGGATTTTCACTAAAATCGATCCCACCGGATCACTTGGTGCCGCAACACCTACAAGCTCTTTGGACTCTCTAGTCCCTCTCTTGTTCCCGCAAGAACACACCGCAAGCCCACTAGCTTGCCGAGGCCGCACCTCAAACACCGAGTTCTCACTAGAACCCGAAACAACGCGAACACAAACGTCCGCCTCCTCAAAGCAAAGATGAAGTCTTTGATGATCACAACACTTTGATCACCTAAAAATAATCTCACAATAACACTCCTATAGGATGAATATATCAATGGATAGCTCAAATGTTTGTGAGAAAAATAAGGATTGAAATTGTGGTGGAAAACACAAGAAAATCACTTTTGAAAACTCTTGATAAACTCTCCTTTTGAATGGAAGTATTTGGCTCTTAAACAAGTGGAGAAACATCTTAAAAGTGTAGGAAAAACTAGCTCCAAAAATCACTTGAAAACTTGTTGAAAACAGTCCATATAAGCCCCCCTTTTTATAGGCTAGAAAAACTAGCCGTTGGGGCAAATATACAGCCCAGACGGCTATCGGTCGACCGGCCCTGTCGATTGCCAACGGTCAGATTTCTGACCGTTGGAGCCTCGGTCGACCGGCCCGGTCGACCGTGGCCTGGAACAGAGAGCAGAGCTCTCTGCCGGTCGACCGGCCCGGTCGACCTGGGCTTTCCAGAGAGCAGAAGCTCTCTGGCGGTCGACCGGGTCGGTTGACCGGCCCTCCAGCCAGAACTGGCGTGCACGTCTGTGCACGTCGGTCGACCGACTCCTAGCTCGGTCGACCGGCAGAAGCCAGAACAGGGTTGTTATAGGGATTAAAAACTTGGTATTTTGACAAAAATAAAATCCCATAAAATCACTAAAATTCTACAAAAATAGGTTCAGTATAATACTTTGATAAGCAAACATGTTTGAGTAAAATCAAGACATGTTACAAATATTTTGTACTATTTTTGTAACTTAGAAATTTTGGCTCAAAACAAAAATCGTATTTTTCCAAAATAGATTTTTATCCAAAACTACTCCAAATACAAAAACAAGATATCTTAAACTCTTTTAAAGCATAGAGTGTATAGATATGATCCACTACACATACATGATGAAATATCTATGTTTTTGACATTAAGCTCTAAAGTAAGTTTGGTTAAAGACATGTATACTTTGAATTCCAAAAACCAAACCGGTATTTTTCCAAAATGAAAATCCTTTTGTATTTTACCAAAATAAAAATTCTTTTATGAAAACACAACTAAATCTTGTGTGTGAGTGTATAGTGTATACTTGAGCAACCCACCAACTATTCTATCCTTTACATTTTAATCTAAACAAAATCTTAATAAAACAAACCTAGACACAAGTCTTGATCTTGAAGGGTTTTCACTTGAAGTCTTCTTCTCCTCTTGACTTGGTCCAAACTTGATCCAAAGAGCTAGACTCCTCTTGAGAACTTGATGTGGTCTTGATGCACAAGCTCTTGAATCAAACCGTGCTAGCTCCAAAACTTGACTTTAAATCCTTTGTTGAAGCTAAACACCAACTAAGATCTTGATCATAAATCTGAGACTAATTAAACACAAGATCATTAGTACTATAACTACATGAGTTGATCATCATCAAAACTAGAGTGATGGGCCGTTGGGCCAACAGGTGCGTGCTCTAGAGGCAATCTGGTATGTGCCATGGCACAGTACTATCTAATATCTATAAGGGTGATCGATGAAGAAGGATGTCGGATCCAAGTGCAACAAGGCATCATAACAGTTAGCAAAGGGGACACGATAATCCTAAAAAGAAAGAAGTGTGAAGGGTTATATAAGCTGAAAGAAGGAAACTCAGTTTGAGGTGGAGTTTCAGGGATAAGTTGGGAAGGAAGCTCATCCACCATGAGGTAGAGCCCAAGAAAGACTACAAAGGGACGTGAACCAGGTCAACGTATTACAGAAAAGAGAAAGGGTGCATTTAGATAAGGCCCGAGATGGCCCAAGCCATGACAGTTAATCAGCCAAAGGCCCCGAGGAGAGAGGGCTAAAGTTAAAGGCTTCACGGTACAGTTACAGCCAAGGAAAGAATCAAGGTAGTTGATGAGATAGAACCTGCACCCAAGAATACAAAATTTTAGAACTTAGAATAAAAGTGCCAGTACTCAATACTACCGCAATAGCAAGTGGCTATGCGGGTCGTGATCCACAAGGAGGGACTAGCGATGGGAGCTGTTTTTAGCAAGTTCTCTTTTAGGTTACAAAGAATGGTTAAAATTTTTCTTTTAGTTCTTAAAAAGAAAATGAAAAAGAGTTATAGTCAAGTTAATAAGAAAGTAGTAGAATGAGAAGGTGGAGAAAATAGAAGTGATAAGTACAAAGAAATTGAAAAAAGTGAAGAAATTTGAAAGATTGTGGTGTTGGTAATTTACACTAAAAGTTATAAGGAAGAAATTAAAAATAATTACTTACCTCCTTTAACCAAAACCTTACCTTGAATCTTTGGCGACGATGTTACCTTGAAGTGGAGGCAATCAGTGCATAGCCCATAAGAATTGTTCTCGTCTCTTCCACATTACATCATCAAGACAAAATAAGCATGAAATGATACAGACTGAGGCTAAAATCCATCATCATAGCTATCGGTGGCACTCGCAAAGGCAAGGCTCTTTCGATGCTATAAGACTTACTTGGATAGCAATTTGCACAAGAAAAAGAGAAGTAGAAAAGAAGAAGAAGAATACAAAAATAAAGTATATAAAAAAGATAACTATAGATTCGATTTTATAACAATAAGAGAAAAGAAAAACAACTTACACCAGTGTCACTCTTAGCACAAGCTTCATTCTCATTCTCCTATGAAACTCTGATCTCCTCTGAATTACGTAAATGAAAACTGAAAATTACATAAAAAGAAAAATAAAATCTACACTAAAGAGAATGAAAAAGTGGACTAAATTCTATCTCTGCATCATTATCCTTTTTTGCCTTTGAGATTGCAGGTATTTATAGGAGACATGCAGAGGGTAGAAGAGTATAAAGATAAGGGAAGCTGGCTATTTCAGAATTTGAACCCTCCCTTATCTCCAAACTTGATTTGATGTGGATATTCAGTTCTGATCTGCAGCTTATTGGCGTATTGATTGCTTAATATAACTTATCAAATGATAGAATTAGAAATAATGATCAGCTTAAGAATTGTAGCCCTTTAAGTCCTCTTTCTGGATCATCTAGAATCATCAGATTTGAGTTCTGGTAGTGATAGTTATGATTCAAATACTAAAATATATCCAGCCAAAAACTGAGTCAAAATTGCTTCATCTCATCGGTTGATCTTCTCTCTATCCGTTTATCCCTTTGGATTTGGACTCTGTATTTGACGTTATCCTCGGTTGATCTTTAGCTTTAACCACTGTAATCACCTAGAGGGGGGTGAATAGGTGACTAGCTAATCTAATGGTCAATTAATGCGGAATTAAAACTATTTATGCAAACTAAAAACTTCTTAGGCTAAACACACCAAGTATAACATAAGAGTGTAGTCGGATTCCCCGTGAAGGGCTCTGGACTAACTCCTCAAGATTCCTCTAGATAAGAGTTGAGGTGCCGCATTGACTCCCTTAGTTGAATACAAGTGTTAGCAAATAAACCCCAAGCATATAACAATTAAGCACACAATATATCAAGCATATAAAGATAAAGACAATATAAGCATGCAAGATATAAAGACAAGTAAAGATAGAGATAGCAATCACAAACACAGGAGAATTGTTTCGAGGTTCGAGCACACTTACTCTACGTCCCCGCCTTCAACACTATGAAGGATTTCCACTAAAATTGATCCCACCGGATCACTCGGTGTCGCAACACCTACAAGGAGTTCCCACTAGAACTCTTGGACTCAATAGTCCCTTCACTCGTTCCCGCAAGAACTACACACCGTAAGCCCACTAGCTTACCGAGACCGCACCTCTACAACAGCTCTCACTAGAACTCGAAACCACGCGAACACACAAGTCCGCCTCCTCAAAGCAAAGATGAAGTCTTTGATGTTCACAACACTTTGATCACCTAAAAACAATCTCACAACAACTCCTATAGGATGGATATATCAATGGAAAGCTCAAGTGTTTGTGAGAAAACTTGGATTGAATGTGGTGGTGAAAAACTCAAGAAAATCACTTTTGAAAACTCTTGATAAACTCTCCTTTTGAATGGAAGTATTTGGCTCAAATACAAGTGAAGAAAACCTCTTAATTGAGTAGGAAAAACTGGTGCAAAAACTCACTTAAAATCTTATTCAAAACAGTCCAAGAAAGCCCCCTTTTATAGGCTAACCAAAAACTAGCCGTTGGGGCCAAATCAACAGCCTGGACGGCTGTCGATCGACCGCCCGGTCGACCAGCCAACGGTTAGATTTCTGACCATTGAGCCAGCGGTCGACCGGCCTGGTCGACCATGGCCTGGAACAGAGAGCTGAGCTCTCTGCCGGTCGACCGACCCGGTCGACCGGGGCTTTCCAGAGAGCAGAGCTCTCTGGACGGTCGACCGGGTCGGTCGATCGGCCCTCCAGCCAGATCTGGCGTGCACGTTTGTGAACGTCGGTCGACCGACTCCTAGCTCGGTCGACCGGCCCGGTCGACCGGCAGAAGCCAGAAACAGGGATCATGGGTATTGAAAACTTAGGCTTTTTACTTAAATAAAATCCCATAAAATCTCTAAAAATCTACAAAAATAGTTTCAGTATTATACTTTGATATACAAACATGTTTGAGTAAAATCAAAACATATTACAAACATTTTGAACTATTTTTGTAACTTAAAATTTTAAAATAAAACAAAATCTGTATTTTTTCAAATAGATTTTTCCAAAACTACTCCAAATACAAAACAAGATATTTTAAACACTTTTAAAGCATAGTGTGTATGGATATGATCCACTACAAATAAATGATTAAATATCTATGTTTTTGACAATAAGCACTAAAAATATTTATAGTTTTTAACCAAAACTATTTTTCCAAAAGAAAAAATCTTTTGTATTTTTCCAAATAAAAACTCTTTTGAAAACACATCTAAATCTTATGTGTAAGAGTATATGGTATACTTGAGCAATCCGCCAACTATTCTATCCTTTACATTTTATCAAAAATCAAAATCTTAACCAAAAATAAACCTAGACTTAAGTCTTCTCTTGAAGGGCTTCACTTGAAGTCTTCTTCTCCTTCTTGACTTGGTTCAAACTTGATCCGAAGAGCTAGACTCCTCTTGAGTACTTGATGCGGTCTTGATGCATAGGCTCTTGAATCAAACCGTGTTAGCTCCAAAACTTGACTTTAAATCCTTTGTTGAAGCTAAACACCTACTAAGATCTTGATCACAAATCTGAGACTAATTAAACACAAGATCATTAGTACTATAACTACATGAGTTAATCAACATCAAAACTAGAGTGATGGGCCTTTGGGCCAACAATCTCCCCCTTTTTGATTTATGACAAAACTCATGGAGTTATATATGCATGGATTAAAGTAAAGCTTCAAAGAAGCTCCCCCTTAACTCATGCATAATAATAAAAATAAGATATTCAATGAAGCATATGAAACTAAACAAACATATACACATCAATAAGGTGAGAGACAAAACATAAATCTAAAATCCTTTTTCCAAAAACTTTTCTCTCCCTTTTTGTTTAAACTTTCAAAAATATTCTCCCATTTTGTAAAACAAAAGATGCATAAACACAATGCATAAATATGCATAAACTTAATATATGCAAAACTCAAATATGCATATATAAACTCAAAATCTTTCTCCCCCTTTTTGTCAATCATCAACAAAGGGGTTAAAGTAAACACAAAGCAATGTTCTCCCCCTTTTTGTCAAAAAAAAATCAACAAAGGGGTGAAATCAAATCAATCAATAAAGAGATATATGTGATATACATTCATGAAGAGGAAGATGCTAAGTTAACTTCCCTACATATATGCATTACATGAAGAAAGGATGACAAGCCCTAATTCACATAACGCATAATATACAATGCATAAGTGGAGATGTGAAGCTCCCCTTACATACATGTATCGCATAAAGAAGAGTTGTCAAGCTCCTCAATATAAGATACACTCAACATGAATCTATATGTAGAAGAGATGTTAAACTCCCCTTGCATATAGGCAATACATATCAAAACATTTTATGACAAATTTTGATATTTACTCAAGGTAATAAAAATACATTTTGAGATACCTTTGTAATAAACAAAATTTTTAAGATACTAATTGTAAACAATACAAATTTTGAATTCTTCAACAAATCAAATTGAGATATCACAAGATTTTGATACCATATGAAATAGGAAATGTGTGATACCAATTGAAATTGAAAAATTGAAATCGAAACGTTTTTACATTTTGATACCAATGAAAGAAAATATTTTGATACCAATTTAAATTTATATTAAATTTTGATACCAATAGAAACACAAGATAAATTTTGATACCAAGTAGGTAAAACATATTGATACCAAATGAAATTTAAACCCAATTGAAAACTGAAACATATTGATATCAATTGAAATATATGGATACCAATTGAAATAAATAGATACCAATTGAAGTAAATAGAAACCAATTGAAAATAATGCATAAGCTTATAAAAAGTACCAATTGAGAAATCAATTGAAATCAAGATTTAATTCAAACTTAGCATAAACATACTTTGTGCTTTAAATATGGAAATATCTTGCAACTCAAGCACAAACAAATCATATATATGTATGAAAAGAGAATACCAATGGAAATTGATATTATATGAAATGAAAAAGGCATACATATATAGAAAACAAAATATGAGTATATACAAAAAAAAAATATCAATTGAGATACCAATTGAAAATATGATGTAAATCTAGTATATAAGTCATAATAAACCACCTTTTCAGGCACAAGATAAAAGATTTTTAATAAGGCATACAAGGCATGCTCGCCCATCCGTCCGCCCTTAACGGGGTTGGTAGGGGTTTTCAAAAATAGGAGTTAGAAAATATTTTAGCATTGAAAACACTACCAAATAAAGAATACATAACTAGTTAAATTAATTTTTGAAAAACTAGTTAAAGATCCTTCAAAACATGAAACCAAATCATATGTCTATCATGAAACATACTAAATACATAAAGATTGACACTCGAAATCTATAAGGCTCAAAAATAATCATGAAACAAAGTCATGAATAAACAAATAAAGTGTGAGTGCACAAAATCATGTAATTAGCATTTTCTATGAAGATAAGCAATAAGGCTCAAAAACATCAATCATGTGAAAAACATGAAAATTTATTTTTCATATAAAATGAAAATCATAAAAATTCATTTTTCATCTAAAAACAAACTTCTAGGTATATGTATGTTTTTATCCAAAACTAATAATATGCATACATATCCCAAACATAAAAGAGTCTATGATATGATTTGCATGAAGGCAAGAGACTCAAGGGCTATACATGTATATTTATTAGATTTGAATAAAAAATTGCATATACATGAAGCAAACCATACACAAAAATAGGCAAAACAAGTGTAAATGAGGAAATTATCAAAACTAGCCTATACATGTGCATATAGTGAGTACAAATGAACAATAAAGTGCAAACGTATATGAATCAAATGTTGCTCACTATATGTACACGTATATATCCAAGTTTTGATAAAAACTATATCTAAACAAGTGTTTACCACATGAAGCATAAAACATAAAACATGCTTATTTTAACAAACACTAAAACATGCTAAAAATCATCAATTATAAAAGCATGTAAATAAAATAGGAGTTTAGAGATAGTTACCAAACCAAAGAACTATACTCTAAGTCTCCAAAACACGGTGGTAGTCCTACCAAACCTCCTTGATAGCGGTGCATCAAATGTATGTCCATCTAGTCCATGAGCAACCACCACCAAGGCACCAATCCTCTCACGTTTTGTGAGAGCCCGCACCTACATCAAATACACAAGGTAGGAATTTGGTACCCATTTTCTTTTGGGTCCTCGGGGGTTAGCATTGTAAGGAACCCAAACATTCTTATTAGCAAAATTTAAAGAATTTATTCTATCATAACAAAATCTTGCTAAATGGCCTTTGCGGCTGTAATGTGTACACTTGTACACCCTAGTATGCACATGAGGATGAGTGTGATCATGACGTGCAAAATGTGCATATGCATGCTGTGGGTGATGTGCATGAACAGGTAGAGCTTGTTTCCTTTGAAACAAGGTTTCCAATCTTTTATGATTAAATGCACATTTGCTCAAAGTTGAGCTCAAACAATTAATTTTATTTTTCAAAAATTTAACTTCATTATCAATGGTTGTGGCATGAAAAGCATGATCAATAATCTTTTTCTTTTTAGAAACATTAACCTTTTATTTTTCAACAATTTTTTTTTAAAGAGTTGTTTTCATTCAAAGCAACTTCTTTTTGTTATTCCACCAAAGCAATTTTATTTTTCAAAGAAGTGTTTCCTTCACAAAGATCATTCAATTTAGAAAGTAAGGAAATATTTTCATTTTTCAAACTTTCATTTTCTTTTGAAAAACATTCCAATTTTCTTGTAAAGAATCTTTTTCATTTAACAAGGCATCAAATTTGTTTTTCATTTTCTTGTTATGCATGTCATATTTTTCTAGGAGTTGTTGACAAAAAGAAGTAAGTTCATTATAGGACATATCAACATCCTCTTCTAACTCAGATTCGGTGTTTACCTCAAGGAGGTTATCCCCTTGGACCATGTAGCATACGTTGGAAGCTTCACTTCCAACATCCGAGTCGCTCCCCGCATAATATTGTTCTTATTCGCCAAGGGAGATGATGGTGTTCCAAACTACAAAAGCCGAGTCAAGATTAGCAACCCTACATAAATAATCAATATTTAGGGTACTCTTCAAAGCATGAATGGCTTTCGAGTTAGCCTCAATATACTTGTTATTATTAACATATGAATCTTTAGTAGTAGCAAGATGAACATGTATGCCTAGGCCTTTGAGGAACATAGACATCTTAACCTTCTAAGTTTGGATGTTAAGAATGTCAAAAGTGGGAGGTGACATGAAATCCATGTGTGTGTACAAATATTGTGATTAGCTATAAAATGAGGATCTTTAACTCTAGATTGTAAGACCCAAATCAAGAGGACTTGGCTCTGATACCAATTGTAATCACCTAAAGGGGGTGAATAGGTGATTAGCTAATCTAATGGTCAATTAACGCAGAATTAAAACTATTTATGCAAACTAAAAACTTCTTAGGCTAAACACACCAAGTATAATACAAGAGTGTAGCCGGATTCCCCGTGAAGGGCTCTGGACTAACTCCTCAAGATTCCTCTAGATAAGAGTTGAGGTGCCGCGTTGGCTCTCTTGGTTGAATACAAGTGTTAGCAAACAAACCCCAAGAATATAACAATTAAGCACACAATATATCAAGCATATAAAGACAAAGACAATATAAGCATGCAAGATATAAAGACAAGTAAGAGATAGAGAGCGAGCAATCGCAAACACGGGAGAATTGTTTCGAGGTTCGAGCACACTTGCTCTACGTCCCCGCCTTCCACTAAAGTCGATCCCACCGGATCACTCGGTGCCGCAACACCTACAAGGAGTTCCCACTAGAACTCTTGGACTCTCTAATCCCTTCACTCGTTCCCGCAAGAACTACACACCGCAACCCCACTAGCTTGCTGAGACCGCACATCTACAACAAGCTCTCACTAGAACTCGAAATCACGCGAACACACAAGTCCGCCTCCTCAAAGCAAAGATGAAGTCTTTGATGATCACAACACTTTGATCACCTAAAAATAATCTCACAACAACTCTCCTATAGGATGGATATATCAATGGAAAGCTCAAGTGTTTGTGAGAAAACTTGGATTGAATGTGGTGGTGAAAAACTCAAGAAAATCACTTTTGAAAACTCTTGATAAACTCTCCTTTTGAATGGAAGTATTTGACTCAAATACAAGTGGAGAAAACCTCTTAATAGAGTGGGAAAAATTGGTGCAAAAACTCACTTAAAATCTTATTCAAAACAGTCCAAGAAAGCCCCCTTTTATAGGCTAACCAAAAACTAGCCGTTGGGGCCAAATCAACAGCCTGGACGGCTGTCGGTCGACCGGCCAACAGTCAGATTTCTGACCATTGAGCCAGCGGCCGACCGTGGCCGGGAACAGAGAGCAGAGCTCTCTGCCGGTCGACTGACCCGGTCAACTAGGGCTTTCCAGAGAGCAGAGCTCTCTGGACGGTCGATCGGGTCGGTCGACCGGCCCTCCAACCAGACCTGGCATGCACGTTTGTGCACGTCAGTCGACCGACTCGGCTGACCGACTCCTAGCTCGGTCAACCGACCCGGTCGACCGACAGAAGCCAGAAACAGGGATTATGGGTATTGAAAACTTAGCTTTTGACTTAAATAAAATCCCATAAAATCTCTAAAAATCTACAAAAATAGTTTCAGTATTATACTTTTATATACAAACATGTTTGAGTAAAATCAAAACATATTACAAACATTTTGAACTATTTTTGTAACTTAGAAATTTTGGCATAAAACAAAATTTGTATTTTTTCAAATAGATTTTTCCAAAACTTCTCCAAATACAAAAACAAGATATTTTAAACACTTTTAAAGCATAGTGTGTATGGATATGATCCACTACACATAAATGATGAAATATCTATGTTTTTGACAATAAGCACTAAAAATATTTATAGTTTTTAACCAAAACTATTTTTCCAAAAGAAAAACTCTTTTGTATTTTTCCAAATAAAAACTCTTTTGAAAACACATCTAAATCTTGTGTGTGAGAGTATATGGTATACTTGAGCAATCCACCAACTATTCTATCCTTTACATTTTATCTAAAAACAAAATCTTAACCAAAAACAAACCTAGACTCAAGTCTTCTCTTGAAGGGCTTCACTTGAAGTCTTCTTCTCCTTCTTGACTTGGTCAAAACTTGATCCAAAGAGCTAGACTCCTCTTGAGTACTTGATGTGATCTTGATGCATAGGCTCTTGAATCAAACCGTGTTAGCTCCAAAACTTGACTTTAAATCCTTTGTTGAAGCTAAACACCTACTAAGATCTTGATCACAAATCTGAGACTAATTAAACACAAGAACATTAGTACTATAACTACATGAGTTAATCATCATCAAAACTAGAGTGATGGGCTTTTGGGCCAACAACCACTTGATTCACCAAAAACTGAATTTAACCAACTGGATTTGGGATCATCCTCCTCTAACCAAATAGATCTAGTTAAATTTGAATTTAACTAATATTTATTTGATTTTATCCTCTTTCTCCCCATGATTATCTTCTGCAAAATAGACATTTAAGATAAGAAATTTATCAGATTTATTAAATGATAAAGGTGGATATGTAATAAAGAATAATGCAATAAATGTGTGCAATTACACCCCAACACCTATCTTTTGCTCGTCCTCGAGCAAAACAACAAAACTAAACCAAAAATTATTAGGCCACTTTCGCAGGTCACGCGATTGCACTAAGATTGTGCAACAAGCCGTTAAACTTCTTGATTACTCCTAGAGGACGAGTTTTATCTCGTGAGGGTTTTCAGTGGATTGCACCCACAAAATTCGTAAAGAAAGAAAAAAATGTTAATATTTTGAAAACATATTTTGAAAGAAAAATATTTGAAATATTATTGTAAGATTTAAGTAATCTATAAGTTATAGGAAAGCCGAATTTTTCGTTCTTAAACTTAGTCTCTATTCAATAATTTGTTATCAATCAAAGTAAGGAGTCAAATTGTGATTCTCATCTAGTCTATTACTTTACCCTAAGTCATATGCACCTTCTTGACTGTGAAGTTTTGACTAAGGGTTCTTTAACTCTAACTCTTATGCCTTATTTATTTATATATATATATATATTTATTTTTGGTGGTATTATTCCTTAGTTCTATTAAGCTTTCTAATCTGCCCATGTAACGAACCTTTAATCGGTAACTCCCAAACCAAACGGTCTTAGGGCACCGGGTGAGAAAACACCCCAAGGACTTAAGGACTCGAGCAAATAAGGCCACAAAACTAAGGATTTTATTATATGAACCGCTTTTAGGCGTGAATACTTATGCTTTTTGAGGCACAAATACCCAGCTTAATCAGAGGATTTTTATAGATATATATATTTCTTTTTTTTCAGACTTATCTATTCATCTTTTGCATAAATACCAAGGCTTGCTTAGGCCAAAGCACCTAGCTAATCAATAATTAGATTTATTTATTTTTCATAGATATATATATATATATATATATATATATATATATATAAGGCATAAGAACCTTTGTTTTTGAACCCTATGTGTGTAAGTGTATAAAATCCGCATATTTCATCAAGGCAAAGATCAGGACTAAATTATTTTGACAAATTATCTTCCTAACACTAAAAATCAAATAAATAATCTTATTTTGACCAAGTATAAGAAATCCTAATTATGATTATCATATTCCTTAAAATTAACTTAATTTCTTACAAAAAATATGTCAAAATATTGTTTTTATTTTCAAAAAGTTTTTTTTAAAAGTAAAGAAAATGTTAAAAATAATTTTTTTTTAAAAAAGGAAAACCTAAGTTATGTTAGAACCCTTCCCCACACATATCTCATGCATTGTCCTCAATGTATGAATTAATGTATAGATGCATGAAAAAGAAGAAAGGGAAAAAAAATATTACCTTAAGGTGATGGTTCTGGTGGTGGTCTGATTGGTCCACAAAATGCGGCCCAATCGAATTTGTGTGGAGTTCGGACGAACCCACAAGAAACCTTTCTAGTATAACCCACTAAAATGTTGTAAATATGAATAATTTTTATTAAGAATTTTACCCCATCTAATTTTCAAATTTCATAAATAATTTCAGAGTCAATTTTATCAACACCCTTGTCCCAAAATGGAGTGTGAAAAGATGAAATGATTGACTTAGACTTAGGAAGTACGGGAACTAATACTGACTCAGGAAAGTGACTTAAGTCAAGTAAAGATTCAGGAGTCGAGATTGGTTTAGGAAGTGGGTCCAAATCATGAAGTTGAAACTCAAGTCCACATTCATTTTCCCATAATGGAATGTGACTTAATATTGGTGATTCAAGTTCAAGAATGACAAGTGTGAGAATCAAAACTGACTCTAAAATATTACTCAAGTTGGGTAACAAAACAGGAGTCAATATTGATTCAGGAATTTGAAATCGATCACAAATTTGAGAATCCAGGTCACATTTCTCATTGAGTTCAATTTCATAAAAATGAGAACTTGCCAATTTGTCAATGGGACTTTCAAAAGTATGAAATTGGTCAAGTTCAATATGATGATCATAAAAGATTGGTGATTCAATTTCATGATGAATTGGCACAGGATCCAATGTTGACTCGGAAAAAGATTGAAATCAGGTCAAGACACCAGAGTCATTATTGAATCAAGAAGTAGAATTGAATTACCAAGTTGAGGTTCAGGATCATATTCATTCTCAAGTTCAATTACAGGAAAGGGATAACTTGCCATAATGTCAATGTGGTTTTGAAATTTTAGAGTTTGGGCAAGTTTAAATGGGTGTGCTGAAATGGAATCTTATTTTCCAAAACAACATGATTCTTCAGCTCTAACAAAATGGTCAGTGACATCAGAAATGGTCAAACGGTGAGAATGGACAGTTTGGACCATTATATCTATGTCATGATTACGAGCGATTTTAGCCTGAGTCATGGCTTCAAGCAGCTTTTCAAGTTGATTGGTTCATCGTTTTGTTGCGATTGGACTTGAAAAGATGAAGTTTTGTTTTGAATTTTGTGGTGAAATTGTGAGTCCGTCAGATTTTGTGATTGTTGCTTGGACTCACGTATACTAATTTCTAAGATTGATGGTTTTCTATTTTGAACTGGTAGAACTGAGTATGAATCTTGAAAATATTGTGGACAAGGTGATAAGGAGGACAAGTTGGTTGAAAATTGGACTCAGGGGAGGTGAATCCCCATTCACTTTGTGAAGAGTTAAAATTATTATAGAAATTATGATCATAAGATTGGGGGCATGGGTTATATTGATACGGATAAGACCAATCCGGCACACTAGGTTCGTTAAAGTTATGATATGGCGGGTTGGTAATATTCGAAAAAGTGGTCGGGGTGTAATATGGATTACCATTAAAATTGAAAAATTATTGTTATAAGCCATATCACATAGGAATGTCAAACACAAACAAAGAAAAATAAACAAATAAGCAAACAAATAAAAAGAAAAAAATCTAACCTAAGTTAGGGTAAACCTTAGACCTAGACGACTCCTAACTGGTTAGACTGTCCACGGGGGGTATATTGCTAAATCTGACCACAAGTTAATCAGCCAGGTTGGGGCAAGATTGGTAAGAGGTATCTGTGCTTAAAGCAACGGCCTAATTATGCCAAGCCTTCGGGGTTTCGCCCCTCAATCCCCAACCTTAAACACCGATTTGGCAAGAGTCAAATTCAAATCAACTTCCCCCTGAGGTCAGTCTCCTATTTGAGTCTGAGATGTCCCTAGGGCCAACGTCTACTCAGTTTTAGTTAGGCTTGGGTTAGTGAGTGAGGAGATTATTTGTGGGCTAAGGGAGAGTAATGACTTCCCCACCTTATCTTGTTTATAGGACAAGCCCTTAAATCAATTTAGTGCAGTGTACAAGTATATAGAAAAAAATAACACTCAAGCAATATTTCATACAAGAATGAACCTTATACTAAATGTTATGCACACATACCTTGGCTCCAGCACTCTTCAACAGTAAATAGAAAATGTAATGAAATAGACACGTGCCTAAATGCAAAGTCTAAATCATTTTTAGCATTTACAATCAACTTTTTACTATTGCGTTAGAAATGTATATACAGTGAGTCAAATAAGAAAATAAATGCTACAGATATTAAACTATGCAATTCAGCCAACCTACAGAAAATACAGGTTAGTAGTTTACTCAGATTGCCACAGAAATGTAGTAAATCTGAGGGCTTCTGGGCTCTGCTTTCTTGAGCAGAGTCCAGGGCCACTTATATGTCCACTGCAGAAAAAATTTCTTGTTGTTAAATCTGTACACCAAGAACAAAGAAGAAAGTTAACCAAAAAAATGAAAACTAAAAAGAGAATTACTTACCGTCCCTCCCCGACAACGGCGCCAACATTTGATTGAGGTTTTACCTGCACACAAAAATACAGAATTTCAGAACTTAAAATAAAAGTGCAAGTACTCAATACTACCGCAATAGTAAGTGTCTATGCGGGTCGTGATTCACAAGGAGGGACTAGCGATAGAAGCTTTTTTTAGTAATTTCTCTTTTAGGTTACAAAGAATGGTTAAAATTCTTCTTTTAGTTCTTAAAAAGAAAATGAAAAAGAGTTACAGTCAAGTTAATAAGAAAGTGGTAGAATGAGAAGGTAGAGAAATAAAAGTGATATGTACAAAGAAATTAAAAAAAAGTGAAGAGATTTGGAAGATTGTGGTGTTGGTAATTTACACTAAAAGTTAAAAGAAAGAAATTAAAAATAATTACTTACCTCCTTTGACAAAAACCTTACCTTGAATCTTTGGCGACGATGTTACCTTGAAGTGGAGGCAATCAGTGCATAGCCCATAAGAGTTGATTCTCGTCTCTTCCACATTACATCATCAAGACAAAATAAGCATGAAATGATACAGACTGAGACTAAAATCCATCGTCTTGAGCTATCGGTGGCACTCGCAAAGGCAAGGCTCTTTCGATGCTATAAGACTTGGATAGCAATTGGCATAAGAAAGAGAGAAGTAGAAAAGAAGAAGAAGAACACAAAAATAAAGTACATAAAAGGGTAACTATAGATTCGATTTTATAACCATAAGAGAAAAGAAAAATAACTTACACCTGTGTCACTCTCAGCACAAGTTTCATTCTCATTCTCCTATGAGACTCTGATCTCCTCTGAATTACATAAATGAAAACTGAAAATTACATAAAAAGAAAAATAAAAACCTACACTAAAGAGAATGAAAAAATAGACTAAATTCTATCTCTGCATCATCGTCCTTTTTTGCCTTTGAGATTGCAGGTATTTATAGGAGAAATGCAGAGGGTAGAGGACTATGAAGATAAAGAAAGCTGGCTATTTCTGAATTTGAATCCTCCCCTTATCTCCAAACTTAATTTGATGTGGATATTCAGTTCTGATCTGCAGCTTATCGGCGTATTGATTGCTAAATATAACTTACAAATGATAGAATTAGAAATAATGATCAACTTAAGAATTTTAGCCCTTTAAGTCCTCTTTCTGGATCATCTTGAATCATCAGATTTGAGTTCTGATAGCGACAATTATGATTCAAATACTAAAATATATCCAGCCATAATCTGAGTCAAAATTGCTTCATCTCATTCGTTGATCTTCTCTCTATCCGTTTATCCCTTTGGACTCTGTATTTGACGTTATCCTCAGTTGATCTTTAGCTTTAACCACTTGATTCACCAAAACTGAATTTAACCAACTAGATTTAGGATCATCCTCCTCTAACCAAATAGATCTAGTTAAATCTGAATTTAACTGATATTTATTTGATTTTATCCTCTTTCTCCCCATGATTATCTTCTGAAAAATAGATATTTAAGATAAGAAATTTAGCAGATTTATTGCATGATAAAGGTGGATATGTAATAAAGAATAATGCAATAAATGTGTGCAATAAGTAGTAATCCAAAATCTAAAGGTGTTTTACTAAAGGCTTGAAAAGCAAGTTAAGTTGGAGATGGTTAGGATTTTGCTTTATTTTCAAGAGGAGATGATAGTTAAAAAAGATCCAATTGAGTTAAAGAAGATGATGGCTTGAAGCAGAAAAAGCAAACCAAGTGGGTATGGATTAATCGACTTAGAAACTATATAAGTCGACTAATGCACAAGGCCAGTCGACTATACAGTCGATTGGGTAGAAATAGAGGCACATACAGAGAAGGATAGGTTATACAATAGTGGACTTATAAAATTATAAGTTGACTAATGAAAGAGATTAGTCGACTAATACATGATAAGTTGACTAATCGAGGCATTTTCTGTAGCATGAATCAGTTTTCTTTTCAGGAACAAGTTTTCTTTTCTGGTGAGTACGAATAGGATTCAGTTCTTATTCAATGAAGGCTTGTTTCTAAAGATTAAAGGATTTAGAATTATTCTAGATCAAGAAAATTAATTCCTAATAGAATTGATCAAGATTCTTCAAACATGCAACGGCCAAGATCATCTCATAAACCAAATAGGAGTTGTATTATAAAATCCTATGAATAAAGGTTGTAACCAGGTATTGTAATTATCTCGAACAAGAAGAAAAACTCTAGCAAAAGAGATCACTAGAAGACAAGAAGAAATGAGCAAGGTGAAAGTATATAGAGAGAAGGTATACTCTTATAATCTAGATCTAGATTCAAAGAGAAGGTGAATACTCTTGTGGGATTAAAAGAAAGTTAGATCTCTTTGTATCAAGTTTATTAATAAAGCTATCTCAAGTTCTCTCCTTGTGGACGCAGGCCAAATTTTGGCCGAATCACATTAGATCCTCATGTTATTTCTTATTACTCTTTTGTTTAGGTATTGCTAGTTTGCTTTACAATAGTTTTTTTTGCAAGTATCGTCATATTGCTAAGTTCCGCAAACGTCGATCCTGGAAGTGATAATTGATATCATAGTGCCGATTTATTACAGCAATCCCTAGCAAAGAGGCTTGGTATAATTAAGATTTTAAGATCCTAATAGCATTTTATCTCTTCTCTTATTTAACAGCTTTGAACCTCTGATAATATGTTAACTCTTTGGTTTTTTCGTCTCCTCTCAAATGCCCAACATTGAGTTAATTCTTTGCTCGCCCTCTTAGAAAACTTTCCTATCTGTTTAGTAATCAGCAGGATCAACACCATTTTTGAATGCTCTAAGTTCTCCCATCAAGGTCTAGGTAAAGCAAAATTTATTTCTTTTAGGTTTGTAGATGCTAGGCCCTAATTTCCTTCTTTTTTTGCACGCGTCTTCCATTTAGACTAGCATATAGCTACCTTCTCTAGGATTTTTATTCGAATTATAATCTTATTGTATGATCTATCTTCTTTCGACCCATTTAGGGTTTCACATTCTGTAGCATAACTCTTCCTTCCATAGGTACCATCATGTTGTGGATGGACAATACCAAACAATTGGTATCAGAGCAATGATCAGCATTGATCACCTTTAGTTCCTTTTTCAGGATGGGAATTGCTCCGCCTGACACTAGTGGGAGATCCCCGCAGAATTGAAGAGATGACATATTAGCAGTCACTTTCTTCTGTTCTGGGCGGAGTTTGAGCATATCTTTGAAGATGTAGCAGCTCTTTGCAGTATGTCCCACCATCCCGTGATACAAGAAGTAGTTTGGAACATCTGTCTTGCCCAATTCATCAGGACGCTTTGCCTCTAGAAGCTTGAATTTGTTGCTCGTGTGAAGCAACTTGAACAAGGAGATGACGTGCTCATGTTTGAAGGAGTATTATATGTTAATGCGCATCTGGCCTGAAGTATTACTCCCTCTATCTAGTTGAGGTTTGGAAGAAAATATATCTCTTTAGCTAGGGTATCTTTTCTTTTTGCTTGAAAAGATTGTTTTGGGGTACATCCGTTGACTTCTCCTATCTTGACTTACTTTCTTTTTCTTCATCCATGACTCTCACAATGATTTCTTATGCCTTATTTGCCTTGTAAAACAAGTTGATTCCAAGTGTGACATTAAGGTACTCCTATTTGAGCCAAGAGCATGGTTTACAGGTTATGGCGACAAGTTTCTAACAATGTAAATTAAGTCATGTCGCTTGGACATTGGAGCACCATAGCCCAAAATCTATCCACAAACGCTTTGATTGACTCTCCTTTCTTCTGCTTTGCAGCAAAGAGAGTTGATAAAGATATCTTTGTGTCATCTTGGAAGAAACGAACCAAAATAGCTTCTCCAAATTAGCCCATTTCTTTATAGAGCCAGCAGGAGTTTCATGAACCATTCAGAGGCAATCCTTTGAGGGTACTGATGAATAAACGAGCCATAATAGCACCGTTTGATACTACATTTTCAATTTGAGATTTGAAGTAGTATATGCGTTGGTTCGATGAGCCTTTACCAGCAAAAACTTGCAAGCTTGGTGCCTTGAACCTAGGAGGATAGGGAATAATATCTCACTCGATCGGGTATGGCTTGACTGCCCCCCACCTCCTGAAGGATGCTTCGATTTGAGATAGCTTTCAGTCGTTTTTCAAGCTCATTCATCCTTTTCACGTGATTATCTTCGTTTTCTGAATTCCTTTACTCTTTAGATGAAGGTTTAGGAATTTCATATTTGAAGTTGCTGTTATTGATCAATGTCGATACAACAACTGAGAAATACCAAATTGAAGACTCGGCAGCGAAAACATTGAAGATCTGTCACTAGCAAGCAATCAAGACTAATCACCACATGACTAAAAACATCAGATTTAATGTGGTTCAGCATGAATGCTTATATCCACGGAAAGGAGGGGAGAAACTTCATTGAAAATAGAGAGGAAAATGCAAGAGTTACAAGAGGATCTCTCTCACAACTCTCAATGGTGGAATTTCTCTTAAATTCTTGACTTGCCTTCAAAAGGTCACCCCCCAAGGGTTTATATAGGCACCTAGAATGATACTGACCAACTCAAACTTTAATAATCTAATCAGCATCATCTCAGGAAAGAAGAAAACTTGAATTCAACCCAAACTGGAAACATAACCATAAAAGGAAATTGCCAAAACTCGATACTAATCGACTAGACCCTAGTATAAGACTAATTGCATGTATTAGTCGACTATACCCATTTATTAGACAACTAATCTGACAAAGTTCGAGAACCTAACTCTCTATTGGTAACCACTAGTCGACTATATAAAAGTAAAAATCGACCAGGCTAAATCATAAGTTGACTAATAGAGTTATAAGTTGAATTATAATATGCACAAGTCTTGTACATGTCTATGCTTGATCTCTGAACCTTGTAACACCTCTACTTGAACCCGTATTCTTCTCTAATGAATGTGAGGCACTCAAAGTATTTACCGTTCTCATTGTTAGTATTTTTAGAGGTAGAGTTTTCACCCACTTTCTCTTTACCCTTGCTTTGCTGGAAGAAGCACCAGGTCTTGAACTTTTTGGCTTATTCTTTAGGTTTTCAAGTAAAAGAGCTATTATCTACTTAAGATCATTGATAAACTCTTGTTAAACTTGAAGTATCTCTTGCCACATTTTCTATACCCGATATTGTTTCTCAAATCTTCTAGCTATCTCTTCCAAAGTACTGACCATATATGCAAAAGTCTCTTTCTCCACATAAGAGTTTGACGAATGAGACTCTGTGGTGGGAGAGTGCCCATCATGTGCTTCGATCTTTCTGGCCAGATTTTTTAGTCGATCAGGACAATTGCTATAGTTCGAATTCGAGTATGTTTGTAGATTCCTACGGGCTCGCAAGTATTTCATTTAAGCCTGAGGAATGCTCGACATTTGATTCCTTAGAACTAAGAGCTGGTTGTTTTCCTGTTAACATTCTTGGCATGGTATTTGGATCCACCATATTTGAAGTTACCTCCGAGTACTCAAAGTTAGAAGATGACTTCTTCTTACAAGATTGTCGTCTCTTGGCTGAGTTGGCGGTTGAAGCTTTTAATAATCGTCTAAAAACTGATGGCTTAGTCATCAGAGAGCCATAATGGCAATCAGAGAGAACTACCGAGATAAGTCGCTCACATTAGCTTTGAGGAGTGATTTGGTGAACACTCCTTTTTCTGATCAAATAATCCCTCAAATATGTAGAAGGGGTGTCAGAGGAACCAACTTTGATCCTGTGAGGGTTGGGATCTCCCAGATCAGATTTGAACTTAGCCAGTTGCGGCTGAACGCGAGTGTCATATTTTGAAATTAAAATGTGAGGGTCATGTTTGAGAGCAGCTTGCAGCTGAATGCGAATGTCGCATTTTAAACGTGAAAGTCGCTCTCCAAAGGTGCCTTTTGTTCAACATGAGTATTGCGTTTACTAGAAGTAACATGACTGTTGTGTTTCAGTGATGCTTGCATCTAACACGAGTGTCACATTTTGCGCGAGAAGTACGCAGGTCGCCTTCTAGCGATGCATGTGTTTGATCATGATTGTCACATGGAGTGGTCACCTTTTGACCCGTTTGAGATCGTGACACGTGTCTATCTAGGCTCCAAAGATGCGTGACGCATGGCCACCTCCAAAACACCTAATTCAAAGTCTTCATCCAGTTTGAACTCAAGCGGGTAGAGTAAATAGAAGAAGAGGTAAATCCAGTTACAGGGGATCTCCACCTCTAATAACCAATCCTCATTCAAATGGGAAAGTTATCCCTCAGAAATAACTCATTCCTACCAACAGCAAGGCGCAGACTATCAGATAAAGTTGAAGTCTCCCCTATCTCAATTCAAACCAGGATGTTCAGCCCAACTACCATCAAGATGAGGATTTTAAGTGTTCAAATTGAGCGGGACTTCCTAACTTTATATGTTTGACATTACTTGTATAAATAACAGATCCCTCCCAACTGGGAAGGGGATCACAAGCAGAATCCAGAAAGCACACTAGAGAAGCACACCATAATCACTATTGTTATAGTGAAATTCTCCTCTCTCTCTCTCTCTATGGTTTTTCTCACTGTGGTTTTCACTTAAGTTTTGTATGTTATGCTTGCTGTCATTTTGATTTAACGATCTTCCCCTATTATTTTGGTGCGTGAATTGATTCCATAGGAATATACCCAATACATCCCATTTAGTGCATACTACACTACTCTCAGCTTCTATTCACTGATGGTGAGCTTGATGTCTTCCCTGATGATCAACAATTCGCTTGGCTCGTAAGAGTTATTGTGAACCTTCTGCAAACTCAGTATGCTCGGTGTCAAAGTGAGTCATAAGACCTGTATCTTGGTCACTTGACATGGAGTCCTTCCAACAGTGAAGGTAGTTACTCGAGTTTGCTTAGCTTCAAGAAAGATTTATTGGCGAAAATAATCTCCACCATTATGTTGGCCTTGAATCGTAACACGAGATTTGCGACTCTTATGAGAGACTTCATCGCAGGCCATGTTGGCTTCAAGGGAGATTATGTAAACCTCAAGAAAGGTTGAACTGTGTGCCTTGCTGAAAGGCGTATAGTTAGCTTCCAATGAAGCTTTTCCTTGAGAACAGTAAGATGAGGCCAATGATCGAGTCTTGTTTGAGACTTTGCAGTATTTTTGCATCGATTTGAGGTTAACTAAGCCCAAGAAGAGAAGTTGTTTGAACTTCTCTCTGTCAAATTCGACGACAAGTGATTCGACGATCGATCCGATCAGTTTCAAATTGGTTTATACCACGTCTTTCTGTCGATAGAGAAAACAGTCCCCAGCGGAGTCGCGATCTTTTATTTCAAGAAAAATTGAGATGTAAAAATCTTTAATTGATTGAAAAGATAATTACAATGGATCAATACCCGATTACAAAAGAAGGAAGAATGGATGAATCTGTTGGAACTTGATTTTGATGATACATTTGTGAAGCCATATTATTGGAGCTCCATCTCATAAGCCTATACAAGAGTTCTACATGCTTAAGACTTTCCAAAGAGAGTGGCTATGGATGTATATTGTAATATTTATTAGAATGATAAAAGCCTTGAAACACACATACACATCATTAGTCTATTAGTAGACTTGACCCTTCCTATTAGTAGACTTGATCACCTATTAGTAGACTTGACCCTTCCTATTAGCAGACTTGACCCTTCCTATTAGCGACTTGACCCCTCTTGTAGTCGACTAATACCTTATCTAGTCGACTTATAAAAGTCTTGTAGTCGACTAAGTATTGTCCTGAAAAGATATCAACTTTCTGTTTATCAACATTAGTCAACTTATCAATATGACTAGTCGACTAATTGTTTGACGGGAGAAATGTAGGGTTCCTTGTAAAATTTTCTTGAATCAATTGAAAGATTACAATGGATTTACACTCCAATTACAAGAGAGGGAAGATGTTGAGACTTGAATCTCCCTTTTGTTTAATGCTGGGTTCTTCAGGTGGCGATAGAAAGTGAATCTTGTTTTTCGTTGACCGGGTGAATGTCAAGAACTCTTAGGGATCTTCTCTTTGGATAGTCGATGGAGTGACACAGCTCTTGATCGACCAGGAATCTCAAAGAGATTGTATGCAAACATTGGCTTGTACGCAGCAAGTTGCTTGAAGAGTTGAATTTCCTTTCTTGTGGCAGCTCACGAGTCAAACTCTTCTCCCAGAATTATCTGATCAACTCACCCACTGACTAACCGACCCCTTCTCAATAACAAGCGGGGCTATTTATAGAGGTTTTAGGGGTGAACGTGCCCCCTAAAAATGCTCCATAATAGGGGTTAACTTCCTCATTATGTGAGCAGTGATTAGCCCTATAACGAGGGCAGTTATAACTGAGACGCGGGTTTCAACCCTCGCGTCTTGGTGCTGCAGTAATACTGAGACGCGGGTTTTGACCCTCGCGCCTTGGTGCTGCAGTGGGGCTGAGACGCGGGTTTCGACCCTCGCGCCTTGGTGCTGCAGTGGGGCTGAGACGCGGGTTTCGACCCTCGCGCCTTGGTGCTGCAGTGGGGCTGAGACTTGCCCTGCGTCTGGAGTTCTGCTTTTTGATGACTTGTCTTTTAATGATTTTTAGACAGCCTACAGAACCCTCTCCAAAGTTTTCGATATTCCGTGGTTGGCTGGGACAGATTTCAAAATACTTTAGACTCTAGCTGAATTCACCCTTTTCACGATTGGACTGACAATGCTCCGAACTTGATCTTGTTTGAAGTATAGCCTTCGTGAGTGTACTATTGAACTCTTTGAAGCCGTCAAAAATGATCGTGGCAAGTGTCTAGATACACAGTCTAAACCTCCCCGATGCTCTGGGTTTGTCGTTGGTATACTTTAAATCAGGAGTGAACAGTCATCTGCTTGTGCCAGTGTACTGTTGAACTGAATTGCAGAAGCAAGGACTGAATACAAATCCTACGGACGCATAGGTTAAACTGCTTTAAAGACGCGGGTGTTGCTTCATGATGCAGACGCGACTTTGGGCTAGTTGAAGAGGTGCGATCTTCGGAGGGACGCGCCTTTTGGGATGAAGACACGGCTTTCGCTATGTGAAGTAGATGCGACTTTGGTCTAGCTGAAAAGATGCGACCTTCGGAGGGACGCGTCTTTTGGGATGAGGATGCAGTTGTTGAATGCGAATCCGTGCTGTGAGTGCGTGGCTACGTGTCCTGTAGAATTGAGGGGACATCTTTTTTTTGGCGCGCGAACTTTGCGCTGCATTTAATACGCTTTCCACGCGTCATGAAGAGATTACGCGTCGAGCCAAGCGTCGCGTATCTCTGTGAATCACTGTGCCTATAAAAGGTGACAGTCTTTCAAGAGTCATTATCAGACTCTTCTTCTTCGTTTGAACCTCTTAGGGTTAAAAAAAACTCGAAGCTTTTTGTTCTTCTCGTTTCTTTCATCCTAAACATCGATTCCACGGTCGTAATGGCACCAAAGGCTAAGCATGCTGCTTCGTCTTCCAAGGCCATCGTTCCTAAGACCCAGATGGGCGGTTCCTCCATACTGGAGACCCCTATTTCAGGTATTGCAAAGCATCGGACCTGGTTTCCGCCATTAAAGGGGCTTACAGAGTTCTTTTAACTCTTAAATCCCTTTTGAATGTGAGCCGCCAACGCGGGCTCATGCTCGTGTTTGATCTTCAGGTGCGGTTCTTGAGTCGATAGACAAGACGCAGGTCTGATGGCCTCTGCATCTTTTATCAGCTTGAGTTCGTGCCTGTTTGTTGAATACAGGGCCCCATTGAGCCTTGCGTCTTGGATCCAATACTTAGAATATTTCTAAGTGTGAGGGATTCAGACGCAGATTTCTTATGACTCTTGCGTCTTGTGAGATCAGATGCTGGTCTTAATGAATCTTGCGTCTGAGCCCGATGCTTAGAAATTTACATAAGTTCTGGATGTTTAAAACGCGGGCTCCATGCTAGCCTCGCGATCTTTTGATCTGGACGCAGATTTTGATGATCTCTGCGTCTGGATTCATTTCTGCGTTTGAGTTGAAACACTTAATCATCTTCTTTTAGATTTCTGATCAAATATTATTCGCTTTTCCAGTGCGATATTCCTCTAACCCTCTATCCAAAAAGTGTCACTTCGGGCACGTAGGCAGTGCTGACCACAATCTGACCTTTGTGTTGCAGAAGACTGCTCCTGTGACTACTGATAAGTCAAAGGAGCGAAAGGAGAAGATCTCTAAGGTCAGCATGAGGACCTTCCGGAAATTATCACCGACGGAGTGTTTGAGACAGATTCGCGCACCCTGTTAAAGAAACCTGTCTTCTTTTTTGGCGATGGCATTGATGAGGATAGTAGTGCCTTGCATGACGGTGATTACAAGTGGCATCGCCAGATAGGGGATAGGAAATTCTTTCTTCCCAATATGGATAGGATGTATCCCTTATCCTATCTCCAGCACATGTCTATCCACCATGCAATGGAATGGGATCTTACCCGATCTGTCCCCGGTGTCTCTCTCGGCATACTAGGCGCCAAAGGAGTACACTCTGGCGGTCATGGGAAAGAGGTTTTTGGTTTGTTTCCCGGATTGGTCAGACCTGAGTATCCAAGAGGGGAAACTCCTCAGCTCGGCACTACCTTCATCAATCAGTTTATGAAGGTAAGGGGTGATTTTCCCGTTGACTTCCGCCCGCTCGGGTGGGTTCATTCTTTCGACAGATCCTGGTGGGGCAAGATGGTGGGATTTGTCCTCGTCGAACTCGGAGATCTGCTGGAATAGGTGGGGCTGTATCATGCGATCAGGGCTGTGCAGTATGGCATCCCGCAAAGTTCCCATAACTTTTACGGCATCTTGGAGCACTATTACCCTTTGACGGGGACATTCTTCACTCCGGCCGGAGAGATGGGGCTCACCCTCCATGAGCTATATGAAGTTTCTGGGCTAGTTATGGGGGACGCCGCTTATGAAGAATATGTTCCAACTTCTGAAGAGCTTCATCTCTTGAAGAAGGAGTGCCCTCAGATATACGAGACCTACTGGGAAGTGTTGTGTCACTTCCACATCTGTGGTCAAATAACCTCCTGGAGAACCAGGGGTGTCAAGCAGATGTCTTGGGCGAGGTACCTGTTTAACGGTATAACTGAGAAAGATCACTCAGTGATCATTCTGGCTCCTAGTAATGACGAAGAAATCGCTGAGAGGATTGACGCCTCTGTGAGCTCTTACACCACGGAGTCAAATGAAGACACTTTCAAACCTGATACGATTTTTGAAAGTTTTCATCATCAAGCCCGGGTCCCCATTTCTGACCGGGCGCTATTGGCAGGCTTTCTCATGCTGTGGCTGAAGCGCTGCGTAGTGCCGACACTGCCACATGAAGTGATTGTCGCCGATGTGGTGTACCCGACGGTCTTGTTGGCCTATGGCAGGTCTATCGCCCTCCTTCCAGCAATGGTGGCTGGAATCCAAAGTGGATTATGGGCTCTGGTTCAAAGCCTGTGCAAAGTGGAGGCAGTTGTCGACTCCAGAGGTAGACCAGAGGTTGATTCGGAGGGGAGACCAAGAGTGAAGACCCCCAACCCCAGGATCGAGCTTCCATACACGTACCTGATAGCTTGGTACGTTATGCACTGCCCTTCTCTGATGAAATCGGTGTCTCAATCCGAGGGGTTTATCCCCTTTGTGCAGAGGCTGGAGAACTCGAGTTGGTCCAACTACTATATGTTCTTTGTCCGGAAATGTATTCTGAACATTTCGAACTACCAGCTTGACTGTTGCTTCCCCGAGATTACTGGTGCATCTTACGGGGATAAATTTGCTGACCTTGCGGCCCTGACGACTTCACAAGACTGCCATCGGGAGTCTTCTGGTGGCTGATTGATATTCGACCTGGGTATCTGCTCTTCCGGCAAGCGAACTCATGTACAATCGAGCCCTATATGCCGAACCGTTTTGCCCGACAATTCGGTTATGATCAACTGTATGTCGGTAACCCTAATGCCAAACTCTCCTTCAGTGGGAATTTGTTTGAAGGTGCTCGGGCCTGGTATTACAGTGTGGCTGGAGGGACAAAAGCTATTTTCAGCTTGTCTCACAAGACGCCCAACTGCTACACGAGCCTCAGTTTCTGCACTTGGTATTCCCAGGCTAGCCAGATGCCTGATTTCTCAATAAATCACTCATGTATCAAGAGCATTAAAGCGTCTTATAAGGACAAATTGGTGTCCCACAAGCGCGTGCGAGGCCTGGAGGAATACCAGGCAGCTGAGAAAGAGGCAGGAGGGGAGACGGGGGTGGAACCAGCAGCAGCAGTACCCAAGGAGCAGCCTACTAAAAAGCATCACCGGGCTGTATCCAAACGTCCCCATGGCTCTACTTCCAAAAGTGAGCCTACTCCGAAGAAGGTCAGAAGAGACTCGGGGCTGAAGCTTCAATGTCCGAAGCCGTCCCTTCTGGTATTAAGGAACAGAGGGAGGAAGATGAGGAGGAAGAAGAAATCCCCCTTCTTCGTCCTCGTGGACTACGCAGCAAGGGCCCCGCGATCTTAGAAGAAGGGGAGCTTGCAGATGAACCCGCTACGATTGAAGAGGCTGAGCAACTTGAGGTTGACCTGGTAGGACGGGATGATGTTGAGATTCCAGGGGTCTCAACTCATCCAGGGACTTCTTCAGTTCAAGAGAGGAGGGGTGAGGAGCAACAGCCTGGGTCTCGTACTGTATTGATGCCCAGCTCGCGGGTAGTCGATCCCAGCCCTACTACTGGGGTACTTGGTGGCAAGGTCTTGATTGCTGAGACTTCTTGTGTTGAACTATCGTCTGCATCGTCCGAAGAGCATGAATATTATTCTGGCGATGAGGTCGATTTTGGTGATGAACCCGCCCTTCCAGATCTGAGTAAATTCTCACATATTTCGGAGGAAGAGATACAAGGGTGTGACCCTGTGACGATTTCGCCAATAGCAACATTCGTTCCTGCTGAAGGTACTCTCATTGCCTTGTTGACCCGGCTTCTCCTTTAGCTAGGGAAAGGTTTTGACGTTTCTTCTTAAATTTGTGGTATAGGGCTGGCCACTGACAGTGAGGCTACAACTTCCTCTCATATTGAGGAAATGATACAAGAGTTCGCCCAGCAGGAGGGCCTTGAGGCTCTTACTACCGAGATGCCTCAAGAGAGGGCAACTATCAAAGTTGGGGAGGCCTCAACCCTACAAGATCTGCCCAAGAATTCATCATCTTTAGGTCCTCAGCCTGGTAAGGGGATATTGATACATTAAAAATTTCTTTCTTTTATTGTCATGATTGACGTTTTGGTGATTTGCAGAGAGTGCTGAGGGAGCGCAGGCAGAGGTTCTTGCGGCAAACGTTGATCCAGAAGGCAGTATAATTCAAACCTCGATCGAGGAACCCAAGAAGGTCAGGTTTACTGTTACTTCAGTCGCCGTGGAGGCTGCTACAACAATAAATGCCCTGGAAGTGCCGGTGATCCTCTCAGTACCTGACGAGCCTGTCGTCGACCGCACTCCTGCGCAAGATGAATTGATTCCCGTCTCTCGCCCTGTAATTGAAAGGGGATCCGGGAGTACGTCAGCAGAATTTTCCCCAGCCAATAATATCATGGAAGAGCTGGCACGTCAAATGGTGCAGCAGTTCTTTGCTTCCATGTGATCATGCATTGACCTCATCCTTTCTGGGGGCAGCTCTTTCGAGTTTGCCCGAATACTTCTCGAAAACCAGATCGGGAACATTGGTCATACTGGGGTCCTTCGCAGGCCAGGGCATGCCTGATGCTGGTGGAGCAGCTGGGAAGCGATCTGAAAGAGCTCAAGTCCCTGGAAAATGCTGGTTCAGTAGACGAGGCTCGGATAACTCTGAATAGGCTCCTTGCTGCTCAAGAACAAGAGCGAAAGGAGATGGAGGAACAAATATCTGAAGAGACCCGCCATCTCCAGCGTTTCCAGGCTGACCACCAAAGGCTGATTGGCGATTCAAAGGAGTCTGAAATTGTCATACAGAGCACAGAGCATGTTATTGCCACAGCTCGAGCTACCATAGCCAAGGCAGAAGCCTTGATTAAGATCAATGAGCAGAAACTTGCCGCTGCCAGGAAGAAGCTGGAGGAGCTGGAAACTGCCAAGATACAGGCTGAGGAGAACCTTTCTACTCATTCCTCCAGACTGGAGTCTCTTCAAACACAGCTGGCTGCGAAGAAATTTTTGTCCGAGGAGGAGTTGCGGGTCCAAGCTCTGATGGAGGTTGAGAAAGCGTGTCAGCACGAGATGCATCGTCTCCGAGAACAAATCCGTTCTTTGGCGAATCAAGATTATTAGCCACCTTCCTTTTTTTGTTTGTAAGAAAAAAAGAACACTCTATTCGTCAGGAGCGTTTGTAATACTTTTATCATTTTTGGATCTAATAATAAAAGTCTTCAGAATTTTGCTCCATCTTCATTGTTTCACTGTAGATGAATTCAATTTCCTAACCACAGTCTTTGATTGTAATCCTCGACTGGCCATGAATAATAAACTCAGGCTGAGCTGAGTTCTTGGGAGAAAGGCGGCTCTGATTTATAGTGGAGACGCGGTCCTGGGAAACGCGACTCCGACCGTTCAAGCTTGCGTGAAAGACGCGGCTTTGATTATGGAACGACGCGGCTCCTTAGACGCAGCCCTTAATTCTATCCGAACGCAAAGTTCAGAATGCAGCGAGGACGCAGTCTTATGTTCCTCAAAACTAACGCATAGATCTCAGCCAGTTTATGAGGACGCGGCGTTGGCTCAGTAAAGGCGTGGCTCTAGACCCTTGACATGGTGCAAACTCAAATTATAATATTGAGTTTATGATAGGAACACAATTGTCGTCTCGCAATGTAGACGCAGCTCCAGAATCCCTGTGAATGACATAGGCCTTCTCTGTTGTGGACACAAGTTTCAGAACGCAGCTTTCAAATTTTATGTGACTTCAAAGCGCGACCTCGGAATGGGTCCCTTTTGCTGAGGGGACGCGGCTCTGAACCGCTCTGAGAGACGCGGTCGTGGATCTGTTAACAGGAATGAGAAGAACGCTACCTTCGAGTTCACAAAGGGGTGCAAGCTTCTGGACGCGGCTCTTGGGCCTGTGTTTGGTGTAACTTCCCAGGCGTTACATGCGTCTTGTCTTAAAGATCTTGTTAGATCTTTAAATGTTAAATCGGCATTGACGATTGGGGACTCGTGTTCTCTGAAGTTTTCTGAAGCGGCAGTCCACGCGTTAGCCCTTCATTAAGCTTAGACATTAATGCCTTTAAAGGCCAAGTCGTCGTTGCCGGTTGGAGGCCCGCGTCCTTGCTGCTTCCCGAAGCAACGATCCACGCGTCAGCCCTTCATTGGGCCTTGACATTCATGCGGGAATTAAGGCCGATGGCTCTGATTAGTGCGCCATTAATTACAGGCTTTATGGGTTGCCTATAAATAGGCATTGCCCCCTTAACAGTCTGTTACTTAGACTGTTTTCCCTCAAGAGCAGGCGCTCTGAGGGACTTCATCTTCTTCCTTCAATGGGATTTGCCCCTATGGATGACGACGACCCAAAGCTTTCATGCTTTTCTTTAATCTCTCCAGAAGATTATCACTGTCAAGTGATTTCAAAATCGAAAAGCGTCTCTTTGAGTACCTTTTATGTCTGCGCCTTGATGCAGAAAGTTTAACCTTTAAAGGGTTATTCTGCGGGTAGGGATTACTTGTCCGCCATGAAATACTCGGCCTGACTGAGTTTCAGTTTTGCTGTCCCTTGAAGAGATTCATCTTCTTGACCTTCTCTTGAGGTCTGACTGGTGCGCCCATCATTTGAAAGTTGCGCCTTTTAGACTTCCTGACGAAGTGCGAGTTGATTGAGTCTGAACCCTGACTCAAAATCCTCTGGACGCGAGTGTAATAGACTTTTGCACCTGGACCGCGAGCTTTACATACAGAGCTCGCGTTTGGGGCTGTTGATTTAGAAGAACTTTAACTCAAGCCGAAAGCTTCAGACTTGAATGTAGCAACCCTTGCTTCTTAAACAAGGATGTGGCAGGTCTTAAAAATTAGACTGCGTTCAAGTCTGTGTGTACGCGAAGTCCACCACTTTGATCGCGTCTATTTCTGTCACAACAGAGTTTTGACTTTCTGCGTGGGTCATTCCCGCGTCTGAAGACCACAGTCATAGCCGCGTCTGTTCTTCAATCTTTCTATTTCAGGATTCTGACCTTCTGGTTTTTACTTCTCGCAGGTAGCCTCAATCATTCTTTTGCATATTCGCTGGGCCCTTGGGAGAATATATCGGCCAGCGAACTTGTTCGACGGTCGACCATTGGAGAAGAAGTCATGGCCCCTATCTGCGGGAGACGAGGATTTGACATCCGCTGAGACCTCATTGGACACAATGCACCAGTCATGCTTCTATGTCCGCCATGGTCACAGTGGGTATGGCGGTGGATATGGTGGTGGGTATGGTCCTCTTGCAGGATGTCACCTGTAAGGTCTCGAATCCTCCCTTCACCAATCTCACCCCAGAAGTGACATCGACGAAAAGTCCATATTCATTAGATGACTTTCTGGTGGTAGAGATGTTCATCAACGAAAGATCATGGCCTGCACCAGTTGGTCAGAAGGTTCTGCTACATTTCGACCTCAAGAAACACCACTGTTCTTGGTCAATGATGGACTCCTTCGATGTTTACGTCATGCATTATGATGTAATCAGTATCTGATCATTACCATAGTGCGCAACCTCTCTTTGGCGCCCTTCCAAACATCTTGTACTTGGAGTGGTGAGAAGCTTCAAGGAGTGAGTGCAACCTTTGAGAGAGGGACTTCTTTGTACTCCTTTACTATAACACTCAATCTTATTGTGTAAGAGAGCGTCTTGTATCACTTTCATATATTGGATATAAATAAAAGCGACACTTTTGTTTTGTTTCCTTCTATTGCCTTGAACTCCATTTTTGTATTGAAAGTCAGACGAATAGAAGTAAAAGATCTTCGGCTCGCTAAAAAGATGATAACAAACTTAACGATTCAAAGTTTGTACAAAAATCCTGTTTCAGGAAATTCAACTGTGATGTCAGAGGTGTGATATTAACTTGACAAAAATAAGATAATTCTTGTGGACCTGTCAATCTATAAAGGAGAGTGACAGGTGGAATTTGGACCCCCAGGGAGGATGAGTTTTATCAGAGGTTCGGGATTAACTTGATTAAGACCCAGCTGGGGATTTAATGAAAACACTGTTAATGGTGTAATATTATCCTAACAATGCTTTTAGGTGGACTTGTTATTCTGTTGACGAGAATAACAAGTGAGACTAGATTCGCGGGGGATCTAGGAAAATCTTTACCATTAGAGGTGTAATATTAACTTAACGGGTTGAATTAAGTCTTATCAGAAGTGTGATGTTAACTTAACAAGGGTGTGAGTCAGAGATGTAATATTAACTTGACTCAAGAGTGTTACAGCTTCACTTGGGAAAACTGAAAGCGTCACTGTCATAGGTGTGATGTTTAATTTGGCAGCGAGGGTAATGCTAGAGGTGTAATTTTAAACTTGACATTCGTTATCTTGACTTTGACAAGGAAGTTCGAGGGAAAGTCATGGCCTTAAGTTTATTGTTAAACTTAGCAATGATTTGGACGCTAGAGGTGTGGTATTAAACTTAGCATCATTCATTTCAGCTTCGATATGAAAGTCTGAAGGAAAATGACTGTCAGAGGTATAATATTAAACTTGGAAGCAACTTGATTACTGTTAGAAGTATAATGTTGAACTTAACAGTAATTTGTCAGAGATGTGGTATTAACTTGACAGAAATTGACTCGTGATAGGAGCAATTTGAGGACCTGTCATTCTACTGATGAGAAGTGACAAGTAAGGTTTGTACTCGATAGGGAGTATTGAAAATTTTCATTACCAGAGGTATAGTGTTAACGTAGCAATGATTGTATTTTGTAGACCTACCATTCTGTGTATGAGAATTGGTAAGGGATTTTAGAGGAGAGAGTGGAATTAGCCCACTTAGGATTTTTAGCAAACCCTCAGCTATCAACGGATTTGAGGTGCCTTTACGAACTACTGTTTGAGTTGGGCTAGCCATGCTATTCCCCTCAGCATAGTGAGTTGTCAAAGACTTATGTTGGGCTTAGAAGCCAACATTTTCCTCTGTCCTTAGCCGTCGGAGGCGTCGGACGTTACTGAAGAGAGCAATATTAAAACCCAAGTTTCGCCTTTCGTTCCTTTATCAATATTTACATCATGCATCATGGTTCAGTCAGTGCTCGATTAGTTTGTCACCGATCTACCGTAATGTGACCTAATAAAAGAATGAAACTTTTCTTGGATCTGGAGCTTTGATCAGAGGTGTAATTTTAACTTGATCGGCGGGAGAGTACTATTAAGGATAGTACTTCTTCAGGAATCTGCCGTTGATCGGCATCATGAGTGTATCGCCATTTGAAGTTATGAGGCGATATGATCCATTTGAGTAGACTAACTCTACTACAAATGGCCCTTCCCATTTGGGTTGAAATTTTCCTTTTGTATTATGCGTCATCACCATAGGTCTTCTGACGGCTAAGACAAGGTCACCTTTCTTGAAAGTTCGCACTTTAACTTTCTTGTTGAAGGCTCTGGTAATCCGGGCTTGGTAGAGCTCGATTTGTTGTTGGGCCTGCAGGCGTTTATCGTCTAAGGCCTCCAATTCTTGGAGTCGCTGTCGATGCTTCTCTTCACTTATCATCTCCGCTGTCAAGGCGACGCGTAGAGATGAGATTTGGATTTCTAGTGGAAGCACGGCTTCACAACCATATACCAAAGAAAATGGCGTAGCTTTAGTTGGGGTTCGAACAGTCGTGCGATAGGCCTATAAGCAGTCACCTAGCTTGTCGTCCCAGTCACGCTGACTTTTCGAGACGAATTTCTTGAGAAGCTTGCCAATGGTCTTGTTGAAAGTTTCTGCGAGACCATTAGCGGCGGGGTAGTATGCCGTTGAGGACACACTATGGATTCTATACTTAGCGCAGAACCTCTGGAAAGCCTGACTGACGAACTGGGGTCCATTGTCATGGACGATTCGCCGAGGTACACCAAAACGGTAAATGACGTGATGTTTAACGAACTTGATTACATCAGATAACTTTACCTCCTTCAAAGGAATAGCCTCAGCCCATTTAGAGAAGTAGTCGGTTATGGCTAAAATAAACCGATGTCCTTTTGATGATGGTGGACTGATAGGGCCAACTACATCCATCCCCCACATCTCAAATGGCCAAGTAGAAGTCATAGAGTGAAGGTACCCTGGGGCTTGATGGATGAAATCACCATGCACTTGGCAGGCGTGACATCTTTTGGCATAAGTGATGGCGTCAGGGATCATCTTAGGACAATAATATCCCAACCTTTGGAGTCAGTCCCCAAGTTTTGGGCCAGGCTGGTGAGCTCCACACATACCGTCATGGGCTTCTTTCAATACCTCCTGTGCCTCTTTTTGCGATAGGCAGCGAAGCAAGATCCCGTCATGCGATCGACGATGCAATGTTCGTGTGATCGCATTATAGTAGAATTTGGGAGCTTTCCTTCTAATGGCGGCCGCTTTCTTGGTGTCCTCAGGCAGGATACCATACAAGACATAGTCAATGTAAGGAAATCGCCAGTCTCTAGGCTCCGGACCGGTTGACAACTCGAGAGCTTCTTTGACTTGACGATCTCTTGTTGGCTTCTGGTAATCCTCAGGAGCAATTCTCGGGCAATACAGGTCGAGGTTGTGGACAAATATTTTCTCTACCGCTCCAGCCAGAAGAGCTAAGGAGGTAGCGAGGGACGCCAGTGCATCTACATTCGCATTTTGCTTGCGTGGTACATGGTCGATGTAAAAGTTTATGAACCTCTTGGCCATGTGGACAGTTGCGTTGTAATAGGGTACTAAATCTTCATGTCTGACTTCGTACTCCCCGCGAACTTGGTTGACGATAAGTTTAGAGTCACCATATGCCTCGAGATTTTTAACGCCAATCTCATCGGCGAGTTGCATCCCAATCAAGAGGGCATTGTGCTCCGCTACATTGTTGGAACAAGGCTCGGTTAATGAGACGGCTCGAGGAATCAGATAGTTCTATGGGGATACGAGTACTACCCCTACTCCCGCTACTATATGTCCTTTTGGGCTTGTTCTTGATGCACCGTCAAAGAAAAGTTGCCACACTTGCCTTTCGAAAGATGCCTGGGTCAAGCAGACTTCAACGACCTCATATGGGAGATCCTCGTAAAGTTTGGCTGTCCTCAGATCTGGATGCTCAGTGAGGAAATCCGCCACCGCTTGTCCCTTCGCAGATTTTTGTGGTAAAAAGTGCATTTCATATTAGGATAGCAATATGGCCCATTTTGCCAGCCGGCCGTTTAACGATGACGGCTTTGTCATGAGTAACCTCAAGGGGTTGACTTTTGATATGACATTTATAGTTTGGCCTACCAAATAATGTCGCATTTTCTGAACAGCAAACACCAATGCCAAACATTCCTTCTCGATCGGGTTGTACCGATGTTCGGCCCCAATCATTGTTCTACTCAAATAGTAGATCGCTTGCTCTCGTCCCTGATCGTCGTTCTGGGCTAGTAAAGCTCCTAAAGAATGATCCATTGCCCGGACGTATATCAGGAAAGGTTTTCTGGACACCGGAGCTGCAAGGACAGGTGGTTGTGTGAGGTACTGTTTGATTTCCTCAAATGCTTGCTGGCAAGCGTTATCCCAAATGAACGAAACGCCCTTCTTCATTAGTTTGGTAAAGGGTTGGCATCTTCCGGAGAGATTTGAGATGAACCTTCGGATGTACGCCAATCGTCCTTGCAATCCCCTGAGCTCTTTGAGGTTTCTTGGAGGTTGCATTTCCTGGATAGCGCGAACCTTTTCCGGATCCAAATGAATCCCCGTGGAGGTTACGACGAATCCTAGGAATTTGCCACTGGCTACCTCCAGGAAGGATTTGGTGGGGTTCATCTTCAATTGATGGGCCTGCATGATGTCAAAGACAACCTTTAAATTAGTTATATGATCTCCTTTAGCGCGGCTTTTTACTGCGATGTCGTCAACATAGCATTCCACCGTTTTGCGCATGTGTTCATGGAAAATGACATTCATAGCCCTTTGATATGTCGCCCCCAAATTCTTTAGTCCAAAGGCATGACAGTGTAGCAGTATACCCCCAGTGGTGTCCTGAAAGAGGTATGTTTTTCGTCGTCAGGATACATTTTGATTTGATTATATCCTGAAAATCCATCCATGAAGGACATTCGCTCGAATCCACACGTATTGTCAATCATGACATCTGTGATTGGAAGTGGGAATTTGTCCTTGGGACAGGCCTCGTTTAGATCACGAAAATCAATGCAGATCCGGATCTTTCCATTCTTTTTAGCAACGAGAGGCGATGTTGGCTATCCAATAAGGATGTTGTTCTTCCCTAATGGAGCCAGAGTCTATAAGCTTTCTGACTTCTGATTGAATTGCCTCCATTACTTCTGGACGGAACCGTCGCTGTTGTTGTTTGACAGGCTTTACGTCCGTATTAATGTTGAGGCGATGCATAGCCACTCGAGGATCAAGTCCAGGCATGTCCTCATAATTCCAGGCGAAGACATCTATATATTCTTGTACAAGAGATATTAAATCCTTTTTCTCAGAAGGTGACAGGCCTTCGCTTATAAAAATGGGCTTAGGATTAGCCTCATCTCCTAGATTGATCTGAACAACCTTATCTTCTGTGGGTGGCTCGCGCTGTTCAAAGCGAGTATCCTAAAGAGCATTTAAATTTTGATCCAAGGATCTGTATCGGATTGGATCATCTCTTCATCTCCGTCTTTCAGGTGACTTGTTGAAACCATATTCACTGAAAGTTCTCTGAAGATGTTGCCGACACTAACATCTGACTCCCACGATGCTGTGCCTGAAGAGTAATCATGGCATAATAACTCTCCAGAGCCAGAGGCTAATGGGGTCGGAGTTGACATATAGCCCAACCCCCTGCGAGTCTGATGATAATAATCAGGGGATTTCCCATTTGGCACAAAAGATCGGAGTAGTGTTCTCCTTCCTTTGCCGAAATTCAACCCTGAGCCGTTTGTCAGATCATACCCCATGCTTTCCATCATTCTGAGTGCATTTGGCTCATAATGACCGAACTGAGGGGGTTCCTTCTCGCTTTCTGATTCTTCACGGGACATCGGTTCGGATTTAATTCGTCCGAAAAGAATTGGTTTTTGGCCTTTCCGTCTTGCTGGAACCATGAATATTGATTCTTGCGCATTACCGGCATCTTGGTACATTTCGAAAGACGATTTCACTGGTACATGCAATGATGTCAAAGCATCCATTGCCGACCAGAGGTCATCATCCACTTCGGTACTAGTGTCTGACGGCACTGAATCAGAAGCGAACACAGAGAAATAAGTCAAATCTAATTCTTCATTAATATACCATCCGCCTACATCATCGGTGGTGTTATCAACATCGAGCTTATTAATGCTCGTTACAAGTGGATCTAGTTCCCACATGCACTCTTCTTTTTCCGGCTCTGTGTCGGCTTCATTACCAGAGTCTGGTTCCTCTAGTTGTGGGATTTCGTCTGTTTCCACAGAGTCCTGATATAGGAGGGAATCTGTGAAATAATTCTCGACTCCCTTGAACGGATGCCTTTCGGCAATCAACGTTCGAACCTTTCCACTCCCGTCGATGTATTTCATGACTTGGTGGAGAGTAGAGGGAACGATAAAATTACGATGAATCCATGGTCGTCTTAGCAACAAATTGTAGGAGGTGTCGGCATCGATTACGTAGCATGTCACCTCCGACCTTAAATCCCCAATCTGGCATTTGAGCTTGATCTTCCCCATTGGACGGGTACCATTGGAATTGAACCCATAAATGGTAGTCTGGGTAGCGCCCAAACGGTGAGTAGGAATCCCTAGATGCTGCATGACCCGGCGAGGTATAATGCTCAATGCGGACCCAGGATCCACCTGAATGCGATTTACTTCAGATGAACCAATATACCCTGTGAAGTACAGGGGCCGATCGTGTTTCCCTTTAACCTGCATATCATCTGCTGTGAAGGTGATGCAGGGAGCATTTTGGGAGGCATGGAGGCAGACTTCTACATCTTCCTCCTGTGGCCGAATCGGCACCTGGGTCATGAACACCTCAGCATTAGCTAGGGCCTCTTGTAAAGCTTCTCTGGTTGACTTCGATAGCCTGAGGAGCTCATAAAGAGTGATTCGGGCCGGGATATTGGCCAGCTGAGCCAGGACATCAAAGCGATAAGGTGCTGTGGATTCTTTCGCGATGTCTTTTGAGAGAACTTTGAAAAATCGAAGCTCTTTCTGTCTCTCCACGGGTGGTTTTGTGGAGGGCTTGGCTGGCTCCGTAGCGGGTTTTGGAGGAATTGCCGCCATTTCGTCATATTTTTTCAAATATGACTGACCCGAACGGTTTTCCGCCACAAGTTGGTTGGGTTCTGTGGCCAGAGCTATCATCTCTTCTTCTGAATCAGTCAGCGAGGGAACATCAGTCTCTGCTTCCCGAGAAGAGGCACATACCACATTACAGGATGAAGCTTTAGCTTTGCCTTTGGACTTTCTGCTGGTCACAGTGGTCCATTGCTAGCCGTCCACAAGATCGGGATGAACCCACATGACTTCTCCCCGGGGTGTGAGAACAGGTACATGACCCTTCTCTTGCTGGTGGTGAGGGTCTACGTTAACCATTCTTAACTCCCCCTTTGGGATATGGACCACTCCAGAAGGTGTTGGAGGTTGTCTTCCAAACTGGAGAAATGATGTCATATTGGCTGTCACCTTCTTCTGTTCTGGACGGAGTTTTAATACCTCTGCGTCAATCAGAGCTTGAAGGATGTCCTTGAAGACATAACAGCTCTTGGTGGGGTGTCCCAGCATCCTGTGATACAAGCAGTAGTTGGGACTATCGGTTTTACCGACTTCTTCAGGGCGTCTAGCTTCAGGAAGCTTCAGTCTGTTGCTCTTGTTAAGTAACTTGAAGAGCGAGTCGACATGTTCGTCCTTGAAGGAATACTGCTTGCTGGCGCGTGGTTGGCTTGAAGAGCCACTTCCCTTGACCGGTTGAGGTTTGACGGGGGACTTGGTCTCTGTCGCCAAATTATCCTTCCTTTTCGTTTGGAGGGATGTGTCTGGTGTACGCCTTGTCGACCTTTCAGGTCTGGGTTTGTTTTCTTCTGCCCTAACCCGGGCGACAATTTCTTCAGCCTGTTCACCTTGTTGGATCAATTGTTTCCAAGTGCGGCTTTCGGCAACTCCTATTTGGGCGAGGAGTGAAGTTTGTAGATTGTGGCGGCATGTTTCTACCAGGGTGGCCTGGGTCATACCGCTTGGACATCGGAGTGCTACATTCAAAATCTTTCTACAAATGATTTGACGGACTCTCCCTTTCGCTGCTTTGTAGCCAGAAGAGTAGGCATTGTGACCTCTGAGTCATCTTTAAAGAAGCGCGTTAGGAAGAGCTTCTCCAGATCGCCCCAATTCTTGATGGAGCCCTCTCTTCATGAACCATTCAAAGGCAAGCCCTTTTAGGGTGCCGATGAACAAACGGGCCAGGATGGCATCGTTATCTACCACATTCCCTATTTGAGACTTGAAGTACTAGATATGTTGGTTCGGTGACCCTTTCCCATCAAATGCTTGGAGGGTCGGAGCCTTAAACTTGGGGGGTATGGGACAAGGTCCCACTCGGTCGGATATGGCCGAACCACTCCTGCTTCTTGCAGGCCTTTCCGATTGGTAAGGGCCTCAAGGCTTTGCTCCAATTGACTCATTCTTTTAGAATGAACCCTTCCCTGGTCTCGGTCGTCTTTTCCTTGCGACGAGGATTTAGACGAACTAGAAGTAGGCTGCTCTTTCTCCTCTATATGTACAAAAGATGAGCTTTCTCCCTCGTTTCGTTTGCCTTTAGACTTTTAGAGGAGGCTTTGTCAGTTGATTTCCTCTTGTCTTCAAGTAACTGTGCGAGCATCTGCTTGAGGGAGTCGATAGATTCTTGTTGAGCATGAATCATCTCGAATTGTTCCTTTTGGACCTGGGCTTGCTGGTCCAAGCGCCTAGCTGTCTCCTCAGGAGTGCTTGTCATATATATAAAGGCCTCCTTCTCTATAGAAGAGTTTGAAGCCTGTGACTTTGCAAGAGCGGAATGCGAGTCATTTATCTCAATGCCCCGGGCCAGGGCATTATAGTTAATCGGGAGAATTGCCCCAGTCCGGGTGCGAGTGTGTCGGTATACTCCTTTCGGTTCGGTGTCAGACTCATCGGAGCTGACCGCAGGTTGCTTTCCCCTACTCCTGCTCGTCATGTTTGCAGTGAGCTCAGGATATTCAGCATCAGAGAAAATCCTCCTCCTGTGAGAACGATTCCTTTTAGCTCAGGATAGTCAGCTGTCTAATTAGAGACTGCTGGTTTGCACCTGAACTGCAACGGCATTCAGAGAGCATTGTGATAAGCCGTTCGCAGCAACATGATGAAGTGATTCGATGAGCACTTCTCTTCCTTGTCAGATAATCCCTTAGATCCATGGGAGGGGGATCAAAGTGATTGGCATCGCAATGCTGAGGGCGAGAGGCATCTTTGCTTCGTGCCGCTGAGTTGCAAGGTTCTGGGACGCGATTCTTGCATTGTGGCTTCGAAACGCGAGTCTGGCGTCTCTGCTGATAAGAGACGCAGCTTTCGCGTTGCTGATTATTGCGTCTGAATAGAGACGCTTGAGAGCTGCAGGGCTGCTGGGCCCCGTGCCTAGAGGCGCGTGCCTCTTATGCATGACAAGGTGCGCGAGCTTCGCATCGGCGTTTGGGGAGTGGGGCTTCAGAAGAGCCAGACTAGTGAACCTGACGTTTGGGCTGCCAAACGCGGACTTCACGTGTCGGATGTGGTACAGAGGAGACGCTGGTCTGAACCTTGCGTTCTGCCTCTGTTGGACAATCAGTTGTTCCAACTTGTAGTTGACGTGCACGCCTCCTCTGCCGCCGTCCAGCGTTCCAATTGCGTCGTGGAGGTTGAAGGGAACATCCGACGACCTGGTGCTGAGGAAGTGGATGGATTGGCTGGACACCAGAAAGCTTGACCACGCGGGTCTCCTGAGAGACGCTAGCACGGGCGTTACGCATGACGCAATTAGCCATGACCTCCTTCACAGGAGCCCGTCTGAGAGAATCTCAGAGCGGATTTCGGGGCAAATCCCCTAGAGACCCTGCGGTAGGCTCGGGCCTTTGGGCTCTTGGAGCCAGAAGAAAGGAACTCTTCATACTTTGCTTGGTCGAATTCCACGACGAGTGATTCGACCGTTTTTTCCATGTAGATGACGTCATCTTGCGCCACCACTTGCTCATCAGTGGAGAAAGTAGTCCCCAGCGGAGTCGCCATCTCTTGTTTGACGGGAGAAATGTGGGTTCCTTGTAAAATTTCCTTGAATCAATTGAAAGATTACAATGGATTTACACTCTAATTACAAGTGAGGGAAGATGTTGAGACTTGAATCTCCCCTTTGTTTAATGCTGGGTTCTTCAGGTGGCGATGGAAAGTGAATCTTATTTTTCGTTGACCGGGTGAACGTCAAGAACTCTCAGGGATCTTCTCTTTGGATGGTCGATGGAGTGACATAGCTCTTGATCGACCAGGAATCTCAAAGAGATTGTATGCAAAGATTGGCTTGTACGCAGCAAGTTGCTTGAAGAGTTGAATTTCCTTTCTTCTGGTAGCTCACGAGTCAAACTCTTCTCCCAGAATTATCTGATCAACTCACCCACAGACTAACCGACCCCTTCTCAATAACAAGCGGGGCTATTTATAGAGGTTTTAGGGGTGTGTTGAAACTTATTTTGATGAAGACTTATGTGACGCATGTCATTTGGAGCTCTAACACATGACGAATCAAGAGTTCTACATGATCAAGATGTCCCAAGGAGAGTTGATATGATGTATTTTGTAAAGATGAAATAGCATATAAAAAGCCTTGACACACACACCATATCAATGTCCATTAGTCGACTTATACCTATGACAAGTCGACTAATATCATGTGTAGTCGACTAACCCAAACCCCTAGTCGACTAAGTTTTGTGTCCAAAACAGACCCAACTCTCTGTTTGTGCATTAGTCGACTTGACAGTAAACTATAGTCGACTAATAGTAAAGTGTAGTCGACTACTTCCTTGCCCCTAGTCGACTAATAGCTGGTCCAGTCGACTTGTAGGTAGTTGCAGTCGACTTGTGTCAGTTAATCCAGAAACCTGTGACTTGAACTAACTTGACCTAGTCGACTTATAGTCAAACATAGTCAACTAATAGTAGGAAATTTGCCTTGTATAGTCGACTAACTCAAAAGGCAAGTCGACTATAGGCAGTTTCTGACTGTTGGACAGTTTTCGTTATTTGGTCTTTTGTGCAACGAATTCCAACGTCTCTATCATTTGAATTGCTCCTATAACTACCCTAACTTACCCTAGTCTTCAGCTATATAAAGGGTAGTTAATCCAAAGGCCAAACATCAATCCATATCTTCAGTTTTCCAAGTCAAAATTCTGTCAAAACCAGAAAACTAGATTTTCCAACTTCTGTTCTTCACCAAAAGTCATTTCCATTGTGAAGTTTCTGAAGTTTCTCCTATACTAGACCTTGTCCACGTTCATACACATTACCAAGGCTTATAGGAAAGTTGTAATACTCAAAGCAAGCATTGTACATGGGTGGCTTCTTGGTGTAGAGGCAGTTGTACAAGGTGAAGTTTTTTTTCTTGGTGGAAGAGAAGGTGTTCTCTTGGTGGAAGAGAAGGTGTACACATTTGGCAGAGGAGATTTGTCAAGTGGTGTGCATGGTTGTGATTTTGGGTGTACAAAATCAAGGATAAAGGAAAATCTCAAGCGGGTGGCTTGGGGACTGGATGTAGGTCACGAGGACCGAACCACGATAAATCTCTCGTGTTTGCGTTTGTCTAACTTTCTGAGATTTACTTTTCCTTTTATTGCAAGTTATTTATTTGCTTAACGTTAATCCTTCTTGTTTTAGTTTTGTGTTGACTTGGGTATTTTTAGATCTATAATTGCCAACAGAGATAGTTCCGCATTTATCATCATCTCTCGGGACCAACAATTGGTATCAGAGCGGGTACAAGTCAACAACAAAGATGGCAACGGAGTTCTCATCATCCCAATTCAAAGAAGGACATTCTACACAATGTCCACCGCTATTTGACGGATCCAACTACAACTATAGGAAGTGTAGAATGAAGATCTACTTGCAATCGCTGAACTACGACCTTTGGAACATCGTAGAAGCATCGTACACCAAGCCAACAACCAACTACAACGCTTGGAGTGAAGATCAAAAGAAGAACGCGAACCTTGACGCCAAAGCGATGAATGCCTTGTTCTGTGCCTTAACTAAAGAAGAGTTCAACTGTGTGTCAACAGCCACTTCTGCACATCAAATATGGCATACTCTTCAGGTAACACACGAAGGCACAAATAAAGTTAAGGAATCTAAAATATCTGTTCTTGTCCACAGGTTTGAATTATTCAAAATGGAGGAGAATGAAACCATATCCGAAATGGTTACAAGATTCACCGACATCAATTCCTTAGCATCCCTTGGAAAGGACTACACCCAAGTTGAAAGAGTTCGTAAGATCCTTCGTGCACTCACACCAGAATGGGAGAAAAGACGACAGTAATTGAAGAAGCCAATGATCTCTCAACTTTGTCGTTAGAAAACCTAATCGGTAATCTAATGGCATATGAAGTGCAGTTAGAAGAAAGGAAGAAGGACGAACGGCAACACCGTTCAAAGAAGAAAGAACTCGCCTTCCATGCATCTTCCGACACGGATGATTCCAATGACAATGAAAAGGAGATGGCAATGCTTTCAAAGAAATTCAGGAGATTCCTAAAGCAAGGTAAATTCAAATGCTTTAATTGTAATAAACCAGGTCATATGAAGATGGATTGCCCTTTGCTCAAGAAGAAAGAAAAATACATGAGCAAAAAGTTCAGAAAGAAGAAAAACTATGAAGCATCATCAGAATACAGTGATTCCTCATCTTCTGACGAAGAAGAATCCACTGAACGTGTTAACCTATGTTACATGGCCAAAGAAGATGAAGAGGTATCATTTTCTGAACTTTCTGATGCATTTCATGAATTGTTTATTGATCTGAAAAATGAAAAATTGAAAAATAAAGTTTTATCAAAAGAAAATGAAAAATTTTAAAGGAAAATTCATGTTATGCTTTACAAGTATCTTCTATAAATTCTCAACAAGATGAGTTTGAAAAAGTCATATCATCTTTGAAAAATGAAAATGAGAAGTTTATAAAAGAGAACATTTTTCTTAAAAAGGAAACTAAGTCTTTGAATGAAAGGATTTCTATATTGGATAAAGACATGTTAGTTTTCAAAAAGAAATATGAAGATCTTTTGCAAAATGTGACTAAGTTCAATAAAGGAAAAGAAAATTTGAATGATTTATTATCTTTTCAGAAGTTGTCACATGATAATCATTATGGTATTGGATATAATGAAAAGTCTTCATATGTTAGTAATCCATATGTGAAAAGAAAGTCTAATCATGTTTCAAAAAGAATTAAGACAAAGTTTATATGGATTCCTAAGAATTTAAGTTTTCATGATAAAAATACAAATATTGCTTCATACATTCATGATATATGTGATTCTTGTAACTATGTGTATATTAACAGGTGGAAACCAAATTCTAAATGGATTTGGACTCCTAAAGGTTAATATGTTCTATTATGTTTGGTACCATCTAACGTTTATCTTGCAGGTACCATATAAAAGTTAATAAGAACATATATATATATTTACTAATATATTTGTTGCAGGGGGAGAACAAAGTCTTTTCATATTTGTTATAACCCAATTTCTGCAGGGGGACGAAAATATAACATATTTTCTGCAGGGGGAGCACTTGTGCACATAAAGCGTCATCATCAAAAAGGGGGAGAATGTTGAAACTTGTTTTGATGAAGACTTATGTGACGCATGTCATTTGGAGTTCTAACACATGACGAATCAAGAGTTCTACATGATCAAGATATCCCAAGGAGAGTTGATATGATGTATTTTGTAAAGATGAAATAGCATGTAAAAAGCCTTGACACACACACCATATCAATGTCCATTAGTCGACTTATACCTATGACAAGTCGACTAATATCATGTGTAGTCGACTAACCCAAACCCCTAGTCGACTAAGTTTTGTGTCCAAAACAGACCCAACTCTCTGTTTGTGCATTAGTCGACTTGACAGTAAACTATAGTCGACTAATAGCAAAGTGTAGTCGACTACTTCCTTGCCCCTAGTCGACTAATAGCTGGTCCAGTCGACTTGTTTCAGTTAATCCAGAAACCTGTGACTTGAACTAACTTGACCTAGTCGACTTATAGTCAAACATAGTTGACTAATAGTAGGAAATTTGCCTTGTATAGTCGACTAACTCAAAAGGCAAGTCGACTATAGGCAGTTTCTGACTGTTGGACAGTTTTCGTTATCTGATCTTTTGTGCAACGAATTCCAACATCTCTATCATTTGAATTGCTCCTATAACTACCCTAACTTACCCTAGTCTTCAGCTATATAAAGGGTAGTTAATCAAAGGCCAAACATCAATCCATATCTTCAGTTTTCCAAGTCAAAATTCTGTCAAAACCAGAAAACTGGATTTTCCAACTTCTGTTCTTCACCAAAAGTCATTTCCATTGTGAAGTTCTCTGAAGTTTCTTCTATACTAGACCTTGTCCACGTTCATACACATTACCAAGGCTTATAGGAAAGTTGTAATACTCAAAGCAAGCATTGTACACGGGTGGCTTCTTGTTGTAGAGGCAGTTGTACAAGGTGAAGTTTGTTCTCTTGGTGGAAGAGAAGGTGTTCTCTTGGTGGAAGAGAAGGTGTACACATTTGGCAGAGGAGATTTATCAAGTGGTATTCATGGTTGTGATTTTGGGTGTACAAAATCAAGGATAAAAGAAAATCTCAAGAGGGTGGCTTGGGGACTGGATGTAGGTCACGAGGATCGAACCAGGATAAATCTCTCGTGTTTGCGTTTGTCTAACTTTCTGAGATTTACTTTTCCTTTTATTGCAAGTTATTTATTTGCTTAACGTTAATCCTTCTTGTTTTAGTTTTGTGTTGACTTGGGTATTTTTAGATCTATAATTGCCAACAGAGATAGTTCCGCATTTATCATCTGTCACGCCCCGCTTGTGATTGGTAGTGAAAAGTGCATTTTTATCATCATATTTACCATCACATTTTCATATTTATTCATTTAATTCTGCACATTTATTAATATTTTGTAATTTATTGTGTGCAGGCCTCGAATTATTATTTTAGCAATAAATAAAGCCTAAAGAGCCCAAAAGCCCAGATCCAAGCCCATGTTTGAAGCCCAGGTGAAAAAGCGCAAATACAAAGAGTCAAAATGCAAATACAAGGGCTAAAAGTTGCAAATATCAGAGATTAGGGAAGGATAGACTTCTATCCAACCCTAAACACATGCAGGATGAGGATAAAAGGCCAAGATAAGAAGAAAATTCGTGGGAAGAAGATTTGAAGAAATCTGGATTAAGAGTAACTTGATTACCAAGTTATCTCGAAAATCCAGATTAAAAGGCCAGGATCAAACTTCCAGAAGCAGAAGCCCACAGGGACGGACCAGGAGAGGCCACGCGCCAAAGCGCGTGGCCAGACGTCGCCAAAGTGCCGCGGATCCGCGGCAAATCCCAGGAATCCGCGGCAATATTGATAAGATCAAATACCAATTTTCGTGGGCAGTTTCGTCTGGGACTCTGTAGCCTTCTGCACCTATAAATATCACCTGCATTGCAACGTAAAGAGTGTCCAGCGTCCAGCAAAGGGCCAAAGTTCAGATTTTTAGGGTTTCTTCTAGGTTTTCTTTTCTTTTTGTAATTTTTATGTAAGTGAGGGAGATGGCTTTGTTGAGGGTGACACCGACAGATGATTCTCTTCTCTTCCATTGTAATCAATAAAAAGGTAATTTTTATTTTGTTCTTATGTCGTTGCTTTTCTTTGTTTTCTCTTTCTTTTCTACTGTGTTTCTTTTGTTGATCTTTAACGAGCACGCGAGCGTTTACCGAACCACAAGTATACCGAAGATTAATAGGTTCCAACGATATTCCATGGCGATGTTCTCCTCCTCGAGGCGTATCAACTCATGCTTGCCCAAGGCTTGATGACCTAATGCGACAACGGACTGAGTTCGATCCCAAGGTTTATACGTTCAACGCCTCCGAAATAAGGTAGAAAGTGTTAGGTTTTGCATATTTTCTCCAACCAAGGTTAGTTTTCTATTCTTTTCTTTTCTTTTCTTTTTTGTAGATCAAATCCACACCTCTCCAATATTCTTTCCCACAACTCATTGTAAATACCACTTTTCTTTGTAAATACCATCGTGACTAACAAATTAACTAAAAAAGATAAATTTTTAGAGAAACTTGCTTAACGCTTCTATCGCAGTCCCTCCTTGAGGATCACGACCCGCATAGCCCTGCTACCGCGGATTAGAACTGAGAACCTCACACTATTATTTTCAAAATCTAATATCCTTATTTTTGTGTGCAGGAAATCTCAGTCAACAAATTGGCGCCGTTGCCGGGGAGGGACGGTAAGTTTATCTCTAAAACAAAAATTTAATTTTAACTAATTCTTTATTCTTTTCTGTTTGCAGGTTTGGAGAACAGGAAACAGAAACATAGCAGCAGCAGTGGACATATTGCTATTCTGTGTCTCTGCCCTCGAAGGCAGAGCACCAGAACCTACTGTTTTGCCGCGGATCCGCGGCCAGAGCCGCGGAAACGCGGCAATAGTAGAGAACTACTGATTGATATTTTTGCAGGTTGCTGCAAATTGTAAATTCTGTTTACTGCTCTGTTTATTTTGTTCTGTGATATACCTGTAAATTGTTAATAATTCAACAGTAAGTTATTGGTTGTTAAAAATAAAAATTGATTAGACGCTTGCATATTAGGCACGTGTCTTTTCAATTATTTTTATTTACTGTTGAAGAGTGCTGGAGGAGCAAGGTACGTACGCATTGCATGTAGAATAGGACTCATCTCTTGGTTGATTATCTGCTTTGAGTGAATTCTATTTATTTATCTTGTACACTTGCACTAATTCATCTTAAGGGCATAACCCATTAACAAGATAAGGTGGGGATTTCATCACCCTTTCTTAGCCCAAAAATCATATCCCAAGCACTCACTAACCCAAGCCTAACTAAAAAAAAAGAGTAGACGTTGGCCCTAGGGACATCTCGGACTCAATAGGAGATTATCCTAAGGGGGAACAGTGCTGGAAGTTGACTCTTGCCAAATCAGTGTCTAGGAAAGGGATTGAGGGCCGAAAGCCTGAAGATTGGTGGTTATTTAATTAAGGAACGTCTTTGACGGAAAACCTCCCACCACTCTTGCCCTGACCTGGCTGATTAACTCGTGGTCAAAGTCTGCACCCGACCTCCCGTGGAAAGTCTAACCAGTTAGGAGTCGTCTAGGTCATAGGTCTACCCTAACTTAGGTTAGAATTTTTCTTTTTTGTTTGTTTGTTTGTTGTGTTTGTGTTGGTGTGATATGGCATATAATAATAATTCCAATTTTAATCCATATTACACCCCTAACTATTATTCGGATATTACCAACCCGGCATACCCTAACTTTGACCAATCTAGTGTGCCGGAATGGTCTTATCCGAATGAATATAACCCACACCCTCCATCTTATGACTATAATTTCCATAATAATTTCAACTCGTCACAGAGTTCATGGGGTTTCGAGTCCCCCGAGTCTAATTCTCGACCAAATTGTCCTCCATATCCATCTAGTCCACATTCTTCCCAAGATTCATATTCAGATCCACCCATTCAGAATAGAAATCCATCTATCTTGGAAATGATGAGTATGAATGAGTCCAAGCAAAAATCACCATCAATCTTAGACATGATGATGCGTGAGTCCACCGACTCACAACTTCATCACGATTACCCGTCCTATTTTCAAGTCCAATCAGAACATGATGCACCTATCGACTATGAAGGGATGCTTGCCGCCATGAATCAGGCTAGATTAGCCAATGATCATGACCTAGATTTGATGGTTGAATCTTTACGTTCTCACAGTTCGGCCATTTCCGCTTTCGTTGACCACTCGCTTAGAGCCGACGAACCAAGTTGCTTTGGACAACAAGATTCTAATTCAGTACCATCATGTGAACTTGCCGAAACTTCAAAATCTGATAACTTGGCAAGTTTTTCCTTTCATGAATTAGAACTTGAACATGAATATGATCATGATCCCCAACTTGATGATTCAGTTTTATTTCCTGATTCAATAATGACTCCAGTGTCTCCACCTGATTTCACTTTTCCCGAGTCAACATTGGATCCTATTCCAATTCATCATGAAATTGAATCACCCATTTTAGAAGATCATATTGAACTTGACCTAGATTCTCACAATCTCTTTACTTCTGAAACTGATTGTACAATTCTGACGGAAGATGTTGACCTTAGTTTTGAAGAATTGTATGGTGATGAGCTAGAATTCCTTAATATTGGAAGTAAAGAGATATCACCCATATTAGGTCACATTCCATTATGGGAAGAAGATTGTAGACTTGAGTTTCAATTTCTTGACTTGGACTCAATTCTTGAACTCAGCCCGACTCCTGAGCCCTTACTTGATTTGAGCTTCTTCCCTGAGTCGGTATTCGTTCCCGCACCTATCATGTCCAAGTCAATAATTCCATCTTTCCATACTCCATTTTGGGACAAGGAGGTTGAGACAATTAACTCTGAAATTTATTATGAAATTTGGAAATTTGATGGGGTGGAAATACTAAAAATTGATTATACATATATTTTAGTGGGTTATGTAAGGAAAGTTTCTGGTGGGTTCCACCAAATTATCTGTTATCTTGATTGGGCCGCATTTCGTGGACCAATTAGACCACCTCCGGAACCACCCCCTAAGGTAATTTTCTGCCTTCCCTTGCTCTTTTTCATGCATATATGCATACATTCATACATTGAGGACAATGCATGAGATAAGTGTGGGGGTGGGCTTTACTAACATACTAACATAGGTAGAAACTAACAAAAAAATTTGCTAAAAAAAAAAAAAAATATATTTAAAAAAAATGTTATAAAAAGGAAATATTTTGACTTATTTTTTGAAAGAAACCTAAGTTAGTTTTAAGGATTAGGAAAATCATGATTAGGATTTCTAAAAACTTGGTCAAAATAAATAAATTGTTTAAATTTTAGGTATAGGAGAGAAATTGAATAATTAGTTAGTCTTAATTTTTACCTTAATGAAATTTGCATACTTAATGCATATCTAGGATTCTAAGACAAAGACCTTGTGCCTCATAAAAAAAAAAAGAAAGAAAGAAAAAAAAATCACCAATTAAGCTGATACATGTGCCTCAAGAAGCATAAGTATTCATGCCTAAAGGTGAGTAAATAAAATAAAGTCCTTAGTTTTGGGGCCTAGTTCACTCGAATTTGAGTCCGCGGGGTGTTTTCTCACCTGGTGCCCTAAAGCCAACGGTTTGGGAGTCATCGACTTTAAGTTCGTTACATGGGTGGATTAGAAAGCCTAAGAAGACTAAGAAATATAATATATGTATTAACACATCTAATAATCAATTAGTTAGGTATGAGGGCCTCAAGAAGCCTTGATACTTATACGAAAGAAAATTAGATGAGTTATACATATTAAAAAAAAAAAGGAAGAGAAAAAAATTAAAGAGGCATGAGAGTCCAAGTTAAGGAATTCCTAGCCAAGTTACAAGGATGCATATGATTTTTGGTAACGAAAAAGACTATATTAGAAGTTCAATTTTGACCCTTACCTAAAATAAAACAATTTACTTTATAAAGACTAAGTCTAAGAATGAATAAAAATGAGGATCCTAAAACTTATAGACTACTTAGTCTCTTCAATAATAATTCAAATATTTTCCTTTTTATGGATTTTGTGGGTGCAATCCGCTGAAAACCCTCACGAGACAACACTCGTCCTCTAGGGTAACCTAGAGGTTTAACGGCTTGTTGCACATGCTAAGTGCAATCGTGATTCCTACGAAAGTGAGTTAGGTTAGATTAACTTTTTCTTTTTCTTTGTTTTTACTCGAGGACGAGCAAAAGATAAGTGTGGGGGTGTGATTGGTAGTGAAAAGTGCATTTTTATCATCATATTTACCATCACATTTTCATATTTATTCATTTAATTCTGCACATTTATTAATATTTTGTAATTTATTGTGTGCAGGCCTCGAATTATTATTTTAGCAATAAATGAAGCCTAAAGAGCCCAAAAGCCCAGATCCAAGCCCATGTTTGAAGCCCAGGTGAAAAAGCGCAAATACAAAGAGTCAAAATGCAAATACAAGGGCTAAAAGTTGCAAATATCAGATATTAGGGAAGGATAGACTTCTATCCAACCCTAAACACATGCAGGATGAGGATAAAAGGCCAAGATAAGAAGAAAATTCGTGGGAAGAAGATTTGAAGAAATCTGGATTAAGAGTAACTTGATTACCAAGTTATCTCGAAAATCCAGATTAAAAGGCCAGGATCAAACTTCCAGAAGCAGAAGCCCACAGGGACGGACCAGGAGAGGCCACGCGCCAAAGCGCGTGGCCAGACGTCGCCAAAGTGCCGCGGATCCGCGGCAAATCCCAGGAATCCGCGGCAATATTGATAAGATCAAATACCAATTTTCGTGGGCAGTTTCGTCCGGGACTCTGTAGCCTTCTGCACCTATAAATATCACCTGCATTGCAACGTAAAGAGTGTCCAGCGTCCAGCAAAGGGCCAAAGTTCAGATTTTTAGGGTTTCTTCTAGGTTTTCTTTTCTTTTTGTAATTTTTATGTAAGTGAGGGAGATGGCTTTGTTGAGGGTGACACCGACAGATGATTCTCTTCTCTTCCATTGTAATCAATAAAAAGGTAATTTTTATTTTGTTCTTATGTCGTTGCTTTTCTTTGTTTTCTCTTTCTTTTCTACTGTGTTTCTTTTTGTTGATCTTTAACGAGCACGCGAGCGTTTACCGAACCACAAGTATACCGAAGATTAGTAGGTTCCAATGATATTCCATGGCGATGTTCTCCTCCTCGAGGCGTATCAACTCATGCTTGCCCAAGGCTTGATGACCTAATGCGACAACGGACTGAGTTCGATCCCAAGGTTTATACGTTCAACGCCTCCGAAATAAGGTAGAAATTGTTAGGTTTCGCATATTTTCTCCAACCAAGGTTAGTTTTCTATTCTTTTCTTTTCTTTTCTTTTTTGTAGATCAAATCCACACCTCTCTAATATTCTTTCCCACAACTCATTGTAAATACCACTTTTCTTTGTAAATACCATCGTGACTAACAAATTAACTAAAAAAGATAATTTTTAGAGAAACTTGCTTAACGCTTCTATCGCAGTCCCTCCTTGAGGATCACGACCCGCATAGCCCTGCTACCGCGGATTAGAACTGAGAACCTCACACTATTATTTCCAAAATCTAATATCCTTATTTTTGTGTGCAGGAAATCTCAGTCAACAGCTTCCCAAAAAAACGCTGGAGCGGAGACGCGACACGAGTCGGCGACGCATATACGCAAGGAAAATCCCTCACGCATACGCGCTAAGCCTTAAGTAACCTGAAACAAGCTATAATAAATCCCAACTGTAATGAATACTGAATACTGCAATACCACATATGAGCAACCACGCATGATATCATATGAATCAAGACTGGAATAACAACTGAACTGATATAACAAGAAACAGGAAATGATACGAAGGCTAGAAAGATAAAAGTACCAGAATAGAATAGGGAGAAGCTCCAGCTATTCACGAAGCGTACAGCCTCAACGAACACCTGCACATTAGAAACAAACCGTCCAATATCTGGACGTACAAATCCAGGGTCGTCAGAACGCGACCATGGTGAGTGTGTGTGTAAAGGGAAAGCTCGTGCATATAAACATGTGCATAAAGAAATATCAAGAACAACTGAAGATATAAGACAACTGAATAACATAATAAAGTAACTGAACTGAAGTATAACTGATAACAGCATGAACAAAGATATAAGACAACTATCACAACTGTAACTAACAACTGATATAAAGGTCAACTATCTCAAATGTAGACTAATAGCTGATGTCTGATGTGTAACCTATATGTCACTAGTCTGGTTGGTTATTATTAACCTAACTAATGTAGTACTTAGCTGTGTCCCATACCACAGCCGTTTTCCCACATATCAAACAATGTTATCGTTGTTGTAACTGCCTGCCAATGTAGTGCATGTGTTTGGAAGAGTACCGTGCATACCCGGTACCACGGTCTATCACCCCTGGCACTGAACTAGGACAAGCCGCTAGGCTCTGACAACTGAAGACCACAGCCCCACACGAAAAGACAACTAGTGTGGCGCCGTAATCGGGGCATAGCCCTGACAACTGACAACTGAATAGGTAGCCAGTACTACCTTGGTTCCCCATGGTTGGAACCCACAACTCGGTACCATAAGAGTCCTCCCAAAATACACGACATGCATCATCAGGCAATTACCCCTGTTCCCCAGATTATGGTGTCTTTTATTAACAAACAATCAATGTGATTTAATATGTAATAGTAACCAATATCTCTAGCTGATAATCTGACAACTGGTAACTGATAACTGATATCTGACAACTGTGATATCTCACAACTATGTTATCTGACAACTCTGATATCCGACAACTGTGATATCTGACAACTAATATCTGACATCTGAATAGAATACTGGAGATATAGCCACTAACACAATAGTGCCACAAACAACTAGTGTCACTAATAACTATAACTGGTACAGATCTCTGCCAACTCATATAACTCTGAAGTACATATCATATGGTCACCAACAAATAGTCTCACCAACTGATAAGCTGATAACTGCTATAAACTCTGGGTACATCATATAATCAACAAGTAATCTCACTAATAAGTGATAAACTGGTAACTGGTAAATCCGAAGTATAGCATCACTGATATCAAATAGATCACTATCACCATAACTCATCTCTACGAATCAAAGTAATCAATAACCATATCAATATCTGAATAAGTCATCACCAATAAAAGAATATCAATCTGGAAGGTCCTCTACATGAAATATGTCAAGCTCATCTTAATGCATATCAGGTTTAACCATAAAGAATGTAAATCCAATATCATCTATAACACAGGTTCAGTCCAACTCCGAATAAATTCATGCACCAATCCAATCGTCATAATCTTTTAGTAAGGTAAGTTCACATCCAATATGTCCTCGATCAACTGCAATGTAGAATAGCAACTTCTAATACTAAACTTCAACGACATATCATCTGTTAGTTCTCATATACTCAACTATAGATCCAAGTCATTACAACCAACTCATAATGCCGATAGTTCCATATTCATCTAGTTTCAATACACATCTAATAATCTGATACAATAATTGTCATCCCGACATATAACAATATCCAGTACTAATCCTCTCACTCTAACATACAACTCTGATTCATAAGTATTCACAATTCCTTCTCCTATTAAGATCAGTCATGATATCCAACACTCGGCATCACAACATATTCATGCCTCTAAGTTCTATCATGATAAGTCAAGTCATTACCACCAAATATCCATCTCTAGAAATCATGTACATCCATCTACAACCATTACATATCTCATGGGTGAAGTCCACAATCCACAAAGAAACTATACACAACAGACAGGCCAAGTTAGTCGACTTGGGGAGATGAACAAGTCGACTAGGAAATAATTAGTCGACTAAAAGAAGAGGGCAAGTCGACTAGCAGGAAAATACAGAGAGCAGAACTATTTCCTGGAAGGTGGGTTGGTCGACTAGAAGCTAGTAATAGTCGACTAATACATGGATTAGTCGACTATCAATATGGACAAGTCGACTAATCCAGTTCTGCCTGGGCACTTAGGTTCTGAGATACTCCACTCTTCTCCCCATCTTCTCTCCAATACACACCTGGGCTACAACATGTATAGTCTACACAAATTATCTAAACTCTCATGTGATAATCATGGGGTTCCAACATATATCAATAATCATGCCTATCACATCCCTATGCATCCAACATGTGAAATAAACAGGAGATGACCGTCCACCTTCATGCTCGGTGATCTCCACACATAATCATGTAACATAAGTGTTCTACTCAACAATTTACATCACATATAAATTAATATCTGCGATCACTTAATGAATAAAGAGAGAGAAAAAGAAAGAGGGAGACACTCACATTGGGGAATCTGCTCGTTACCGGGCAAGTCGTCGTTACGGTCGCTGTGGCGCCGCTCTTCGCTGTCGTACTGCATAGGACGGTAGCCAGGGTGCTGGGGAAGACCTGGCTGCAATCTGGAGATCTCGCGCTCGCCGGAAGGGCCTGGAATCGCCGCTCGCCCGCTGCTGGAGGACTGCTGCGCAGATCTGGGCTGTTGCGCAGATCTGCTGGATCTGGACCTTTGCTCGCTGCCCTGCTGATTTCCTAGGCTGCTGTTGGTTGCCTGGGGATCCATGGGGCTGTGCTGCTCGGTGCTAGATCTGGGCGCGCAGATCAGCAAGTGGGCTCTCACACTGCTGTTGGCACTCCACCGGAGGAGATGGGGCCATGGTGTAGCTTGGACAGCCGGCTGTGCGGCCTGCTGCGCCCAGGAGGGGGCGGCCATGGGCTGCTGCGCCTGCTGCTGTGCCTGGAGCAAGAAGGCAGGGAAGGGGGCGGCCTGGAGTGGGTGCTGGGGTCGGCCACGGGCTGTGGAGATGGCCGGCCTGGTCGGTTGGAATGGGGTGCGCAACCAGGAGGAGGAGAGGATCCTGGGCGGCTGTGAAGTGGAGATGGGATTTAGGTTTAGGATTATATTAGGGTTAACTAAAGAAGGCTTATATATATTGGGTCTAGTTTGGGTAACGGGTTAATCCAATAAATAATGGGTGTTGGGTTTAGGCTAGCGGGTTAGGATCCAAATAGCAAATGGGCAATAGGATATATGATGGATAAGAAAATGGGTTGAATTAGGCTAAACAAAGGAAGCACCACCTGAACGAGCACGTTAGTATAAATGCCAAATATAAATAAATAAATAAATAAGGATTAACTCCAATAATAATAATAAAATAATTAACCACGAAAAGATAATAGAAATATCCGCTACCAATAATATCAATCAACATTCTTAATAGCAACAACTAATGATCAAAATAAAATAATGGTAAACATAAAACCAAATTGCCATTTACTATCTTAAAAATAAATTCCCATATTTAATAATAGAAACAATCACAAGGAAGAAAATAATAAATCGAGTTGATGAAATAAAAATAATCAGTAATTCGAAATAAATACTTTAGAAAAATGAAAATACTGTATTACTAGCTGGGGATCTTACATCATCATCTCTCGGGACCAACAGGGTGAACGTGCCCCCTAAAAACGCTCCATAATAGGGCTTAACTTCCTCATTATGTGGGCAGTGATTGGCCCCATAACGAGGGCAGTTATACTGAGACGCAGGTTTTGACCCTCGCGTCTTGGTGCTGCAGTAATACTGAGATGCGGGTTTCGACCCTTGCGCCTTGGTGCTGCAGTGGGGCTGAGACGCGGGTTTCGACCCTCGCGCCTTTCTGCTGCAGTGGGGCTGAGACGCAGGTTTCGACCCTCACGCCTTGGTGCTGCAGTGGGGCTGAGACTAGCCCTGTGTCTGGAGTTCTGCTTTTTGATGACTTGTCTTTTAATAATTTTTAGACAGCCTACACTAATACAAGTTATAGTCGACTTATAAACTCTGCTAGCCGACTAGTTTCAGTTTTCAGAAACTTGTCTTTTGTTTGAATCATGCCCTAGTCGACTTGACCCCTTTATTAGTCGACTAACCCAGTCTAAATTGCCTACCCTAGTCGACTAATCCCTAACCCCTAGTCGACTAATGGCGGTTTCTGACTGTTAGACAGTTTTTGTTTTTGGTGTTTTATCCAACGTTTCAATATTCAAAATTGACCTGATAACTACCCTAACTGACTATAGATTTCACCTATAAATAGGGATGTTGTCCTAGGATAAAAACACCAATTCAAATCAATATTTTTTTGCCCAAAAACTCTGTTCAAAAATCTATTTTTCAGAAAACTGTTTCCACTTTCAATTCTTAACTAAAATTCTAATCCTTTAGTGAAGATTTCTGAGAGTCTACCTATAAGAGCCTTTGTTCATGATCACATACAGATCAAGGCTTATAGGATCAATTGTAATCACTCAAAGAGGAGCATTGTACAAGAGCGTCTTCGGGTTGAAGAGAGTTTGTACAAGGTGTTGTGGTCTTCTTGGTTGTAAGAAGAGTTGTACACATTTGGCAAAGGGGATTTGCCAAGTGGTGTGCAAAGTGTTGATTTTAGGTGTACAAAGTCAAAGTTTAAAGGAAAATCTCAAGCGGGTGGCTTGGGTACTGGATGTAGGTCAAGAGGACCGAACCAGGATAAATCTCTTGTGTTTGCGTTTGCTTTCTTTTCTAAGATTTATTTTCTTACTTGCAAGTTCTTTATATTTAACGCTAATATCTTTGTTTGAGTGTTGACGTTTATTTTAGATCCTACTATTGGTATTATTTCGGGACCAACAATGGAATCAGAGCCCTGCATACCCAGTCAACAACATACAAGGATGGCAACGGAGTTTCCTTCATCACAATTCAAAGAAGGACATTCTACACAACGTCCACAGCTATTCGATGGATTGAACTACAACTACTAGAAGTGTAGAATGAAGAACTACTTGCAATCGATTAACTACAAACTATGGAATATAGTAGAAGCAGCGTACACCAAACCGACTACCAATTACAGCGCTTGGAGTGATGATCAAAAGAAGAATGCGAACCTTGATGCCAAAGCGATGAATGCATTATTCTGTGCCTTAACCAAAGAAGAATTCAATCGTATATCAACAGCCACATCTGCAAAATTAAATATGGCACACTCTACAGGTAACACATGAAGGCACAAATAAGGTTAAAGAAACTAAAATTTCTATTCTTGTCCACAGGTTTGTGTTGGCCCAATGGCCTTCCACTCTAGTTTTGATGATGATCAACTCATGTAGTTATGTTTACTAATATTCTTGTGTTTCTAAGTTTCAGATCATTATCAGGATATTAGTTGGTGATTAGCTTCAACAAGGAGTTTAGAAGCTATTCATGGTGATTCCAGGGCCAAAGCTTCAAGTTCACACTTTGTCTAGCCCATGGATGGAGTTTTGGAGCAAGTCTACTTGAAGATGATGATCGTCAAGAAGACTTAGGTATCCTAGTTTAGATAGAGTTTTTAGATCCATTTGTAAAGCTTAGTTTAGTTGATATGCTCAAGTGAACACAAAACACACACGTTTTATGATTTGATATTTGGTTTTTATGAATAGTTGATCAAAACAAGTTTACATATGTTATATGTATAGTAGATGTTTTCTATTTATACATACATGCTTTAACTTGGTAAACAAACTTATTTTGATATCCCTATTCATGTTTTGGAAAAATCAAGTTTGACAAAATACAAGGTTTTGTTTTTGATAAAATTTGCAAGACTCAAAAATGAATTGATATGTTGATATATATGTCTTGAAATTTTTATCACAAGTTTGGTTATCAAAGTAAAATGATAAAACAAGTTTTAGAAAAACATATTTTTAGAAAAACAGTTTTTATTGTGATTAAAACTATTTTTAGATTTACTGTGAATTTATGGGATTTTTATTGAGTGAAAAGACCTATTTTCAAATCCCGTATCTGTGCAGAACTGAGGACTGGCTGACAGGCCAAGTCGGTTGACCGGACCGGTCGACCGCACCATAGGCCGGTCGACCGGGACGGTCGACCGACGTGCACAAGTCTGTGCACGTTTTGGAGTCTCTGGGACGGTCGACCGGGCCGGTCGACCGAGATGAGAGTTCTGCTCTCAGGATGTTTCGGTCGACCGGGCCGGTCGACTGCTATTGCCCAACGGTCACATTTTTGACCGTTGGCGGTCGACCGGACCGGTCGACCGGCAGTCTGTCAGACTGCCAGCTCAGCCTAACGGCTAGTTTTGTATAGGGGCTATATAAACCCCATCTCTTTGGGGATTTTGGCCAAGTTTTCCAAGAGAAAAATTTCCAGTTTTCTGAAGTGTTTAAAAGAGTTTTAAAAAGAGTTTTTGGGCTTTAAACTTCTCATCTCTATTTGTTTTGGGTTTTTGGAAAATCAAAGAAAGCTAGGGTTTTGGGAGATTGTATTGATTTGCTTTTTCTATCTTCTACAAGAGATTTCCCAAGTAGTTTTTCTTTGTTGCTTGTTTCCAAAAACACTTTGATTCCACACTTGAGCTATCTTCTATCCTAAACTATTAGGATCTTTGTTTTTGTGGAAAAAGAAAGAAAAAGAGAGTTTGTGGTTTTTGAACCACTTGTTGTAAACCCTCCTTTATTTGTTGTATCCCTCTTCGGTAGAGATGATCGGAGTGGTATTGGTTTGCTCCCTCTTCGTAGAGGTGGAGTTTGGTTGTGAGCCTCTTCGGTAGAGGTGTGTGGATTGGTTGTTGTATTGGCTACGGGCCTAACCCCTCGGTTGTGAGGAGGTTGTTGTTGAGAGAGGAGTTTGGTACTCCTAGAGTTGTAAGAAATCCTCTTCGGTAGAGGTTCCCTCGGTGGGAGTTGAGATAGTGGAAATCCTACACGGTGGTGTAGGCGGGGATGTAGAGCAAGGTGCTCGAACCTCGAAACAAATCTTGGTGTTTGCGTTTTGATCCATTGTCTCTCTAACTCTCTCTCTTATTATTGTGCAAAGCATCATACTTATCATCATATCATACTTGCTTGTGTTGAGCATCTTTTCATTCATATCTTATACATTGCTTGTGTTGCCTTGCATCTTTTATATTGCAATTCTCTTATATGCTTGGCTTGATTGTGTGCATTTTATATTGCTTGGATTGCTTGTGTGTGTGCGCCTAACTTATACTCATCCAACAAGAGCTTCACATAGCACCTCAACCCATTTCAAGGGGAATCAAGGGGAGTTAGTCCAGAGCCTCGCAAGGGGAATTCGGCTACACTTGTTGAATTGTATTAGTTTGTGCATAATTTGCATTAGCTTCCGCATTTAGCGCACTTAGTTTGCAATTAGTTTTCTAGATTAGCATTTACACCTATTCACCCCCCTCTAGGTGTTTTTCAGTTTGAACTATTCAAAATGAAGGAGAATGAAACCATCTCAGAAATGGTTACAAGGTTCACCGACATAACAAATTCCTTAGCATTCCTTAGAAAGGAATACACCCAAGCCGAAAAAGTTCGCAAGATCCTTCGTGCACTCACATTAGATTGGGAGAAGAAGACAACTGCAATAGAAGAAGCGAATGATCTCTCAATAATGTCATTAGAAAACCTTATTGATAATCTAATGGCATATGAAGTGCAACTCGAAGATAGAAAGAAGGATGAACAATAATTCAAGAAGAAAGTACTTGCCTTCCATGCATCCTCAGATACGGACAATTCAGATAACGATGAAAAGGAGATGGCAATGCTTTCAAGAAAATTCAGAAAGTTCTTAAAGCAAGATAAGTTTAAATATTTTAATTGTAATAAAATAGGTCATATGAGGGAGGATTGCCCATTGCTCAAAAACAAAGGTAAATTTAAGAGCAAAAAGTTCAGAAAGAGGAAAGATTACCAAGCAACATGGAAAAATAGTGATTCCTCTTCTTCTGACGAAGAAGAAGTCACTGAACATGCCAACATATGCTTTATGGCCCAAGAAGAAGATGAGATACAATATACTAAACTTTTAGATGCATTTCATGAATTGTACAATGATCTTAAGAATAGAAAAATAAAGAATAAAGTTTTGTCAAAGGAAAATAAAAAACTTATTAAAGAAAATTCATGTTATATTTCTCAAATTTCTTCTATAAATTCTCAAAAAGATGATTTTGAAAAAGTAATATCGTCATTGAAAAAGGAAAATGCGAATTTTGTAAAAGAAAATGTTTTACTTAAAAAGAAAACTTTGTCTTTGAATGAAAGAATTTCTATTTTAGATAAAGACATGTCAATTTTCAAAATGAAATATGAAGAGATTTTGAAAAATATGACTAAATTTAATCAAAGAAAAGAAAAGATAAATGTTTTGTTATCATATCAAATATGTCACATAATCATTATAGTCTTAGATTCTTAAATCAAAGTGGAAAATCTATACATATTTGTAAAAAGAATCATAATCCATATAATTCTTTTGTGAAAAGAAATACTGATATTATTTTAAAAGGAATTAAGAACAAGTTCATATGGATTCCTAAAAACTTAAGCATTTGATAAAAATACTTATATTGCATCATACATAAATTCTATATGCAATTCTTGCAATTATGTGTATACTAACAGATGGAAACCAAATTCGAATTGGGTTTGGACTCCTAAAGGTTAATGTTTTGATCTTATAATGATTAGTACCATTTTAATGTTTATCTTTCAGGTACCATCTAAAAGTTTGATAAGAAAAACATTTCATATATATATATATATATATATATATATATATATATATATATATATGATATATTTTTTACAGGGGGAGAACACATGTTTTTATATATTTGTTATAACCTGTTCTACGCAGGGGGAGAACATATAATATATTCTCTGCAGGGGGAATATTCGTGCAAACAAAGTGTCATCATCAAAAAGGGGGAGAATGTTGAAACTTGATTTTGATGATATATTTGTGAAGCCATATTATCGGAGCTCTATCTCACAAGCCTATACAAGAGTTCTACAAGCTCAAGACTTTCCAAAGAGAGTGGCTATGGATGTATATTGTAATATTTATTAGAATGTTAAAAGCCTTGAAACATACATACACATCATTAGTCTATTAGTAGCCTTGACCCTTCCTATTAGTAGACCTATCACCTATTAGTAGACTTGACCCTTCCTATTCGCAGACTTGACCCTTCCTATTAGTCGACTTGACCCCTCTTATAATCGACTAATACCTTGTATAATCGACTTATAAAAGTCCTATAGTCGACTAAGTATTGTCCTGAAAAGATATCAACTTTCTGTTTATCAGCATTAGTCGACTTATCAATATTACTAGTCGACTAATACAAGTTATAGTTGACTTATAAACTCTGCTAGTCGACTAGTTTTAAGTTTCCAAAAACTTGTCTTTTGTTTCAATCATGCCCTAGTCGATAGGGCCCCTTTATTAGTTGACTAACCAAGTCTAAATTGCCTACCCTAGTCGACTAATCCCCAACCCCTAGTCGACAAATGGCAGTTTCTGACTGTTGGACAGTTTCTGTTTTCAAGTGTTTTATTCAATGTTTAATATTCAAAATTGACCTGATAACTACCCAAACTGACTATAGATTTCACCTATAAGTAGGGCTGTTGTCCTAGGCTAAAAACACCAATTCAAATCAATAGTTTTCTGCCCAAAAACTCTGTTCAAAAATCTGTTTTTCAGAAAACTGTTTCCACTTTCAATTCTTCACTCAAATTCTAATCCTTTAGTGAAGATTTCTGAGAGTCCACCTATAAGAGCCCTTATTCACGATCACATACAGATTCAAGGCTTATCGGATCAATTGTAATCACTCAAAAAGGAGCATTATACAAGAGCGTCTTCGGGTTGAAGAGAGTTTGTACAAGGTGTTATGGTCTTCTTGATTGTAAGAAGAGTTGTACACATTTGAAAAAGGGGATTTGTCAAGTGGTGTGCAAGGTGTTGATTTTGGTGTACAAAGTTAAAGGTTAAAGGAAAATCTCAAGCGGGTGGCTTGGGGACTGGATGTAGGTCAAGAGGACCGAACTAGGATAAATCTCTTGTGATTGCATTTGCTTTCTTTTCTGAGATTTATTTCCTTACTTGCAACTTCTTTATATTTAACGCTAATATCTTTATTTGAGTGTTGGCATTTATTTTAGATCCTACTATTGGTATCATATTGGGACCAACAGAATCTCTCCTTAATTCGTGTCGGGTTATTCGTGTGGCGGTGAAGAGTGAGTCTTGTTCTCCATTGATGGGCCAAATCGAAATCTTGATTTTGGATCATCTCGCTCTCTTTTGCAGAGCTCTGAATAAAGTATGAACTTTAAGCAGTAGACCAAATCTCAAGGAGATTGAAAGAAAAACTTGTTTGCTTTTGCATAAGCTTGTCTAGAGTCCTCTTTTCTCTATTCTATAGCTTTTCATAGATATTTATAAAATTTTGAGGTGTATCTGACCCCTTAATTATCTGCATTAATGGGAATTAATCCCTTTTTAAGTGGGAGAAACGTGAAACTCGCGTTGATGTTGAAACGCGAGGTTTGTAGGCTCGCGTTTGATGTTGAAACGCGAAGCTCGTAGGCTCGTGTTGAAATTGAAACGCGAACTTGATTGAGGTCTATGTTTGAAGAAGGAACACAATCTTCACATTTGGTAATAGAACACAAAGTTCGAATTTGAAGAGGGAACGCGACCTTGTGTTTGTTGTTGAAACATGAGCATCGCGTTTTGGATTGAAATGTGACTTTCCCGTTTGGCGCAAGGTTCGCATTTGAGGCTTCGTCATCAGTAATTTTTGACAGCCTAAAGTAATGAATGTTTATGGTGTAAACTAGAGTCTCTACATGAGTTTATCCAACAAACTCTTCTTGAAAAAGTAGTTATAAAGTCTTTGGACGAAGGAAGGGACACCAGTTTTGTAGCATCTCAATGCATTCAATCAAATTTTGTGCGATCCATTGGCACTAGAGGTGAAACAAGAAAAGAAAGACAAAGCCCTTTCATTGTTATCTTCTCTTCTTCAGAGTTATGATCACTTGCCGACCACCATCATGTATGAAAAAGAGACCTACAGTAATGAAAAAATAACTACAGGTTTATAGTGTAATAGAAAATCTACAAGACGAAGAGTTTATCCAACAAACTCTACTTGAAAAAGCAGTTGTAAATCTTCGAATGAAGGAAGGAACACAGGTTCTACAGCATCTCAATGCATTTAATTGGATTTTGAATGATTTGTTGGCACTGAAAGTGAAACTGAAAGAGGAAGACAAAGCTCTTTTGTCGTTGTCTTCTCTTCCTCAAAATTATGATCACTTACCAACCACCATCATGTATGAAAAAAGAGACCTTAGAGTTGAAAGATGTCAGGCAGATGTTTCAGAACAACAAGCTGATAAGGAAGACATATTCCACATAGGAGGCCTCAGGATTGGTAGTGAAGGAGTAGAGGGAGAGATCACAGAGTAGAGGACCCAAGAAGGGTACTAAAGCTTCTAGCAAAAACAATAATTGCTATTGCTGCAAACAGTCAGGGCACATGAAGAAGAATTACTTCAAATACAAGGAGTTGCTAAAGAAAAAGGGTGGTTCAGGAGCGAACGGAGCTATTACCAGTGGTAAACAATCAGATCAAGCCGGCGTAGCCAAGGAAACAGTTGAAGAACCATATGATGCTCTGCTGGTGAATTCGAGCAGAGGCAAAGTAAGGTTCAAGATGCTTGGGTACTTGATTCGGGGTGCATATATCACATGTGCCCAAAGAATAAGTGCTTTAGCATATATGAGCCTTTTGAAGGAGGCACAATCCTAATGGGGAATAACGTTATATGCAAGACAGTTGGAATAGATAGTATTTGCATAAAGATGTTTGATGTATAGGTGCAAACACTCAAGGATGTGATAACATTCCAAACAAGAGAAAAAACTATCTCTAGTTGGGAGCCTTGTGATTATTCTATAATTCAACATCATCATATCGCATTTTCCTACCTTGTTATGAATAAAACATCATTTTTTAACCGTGTTTTGGTCTATTTTGCAGATAATCAAGAGTTCAAAGGCAAAGTCAGATAAGACCTAATTAAACCCAATTTTGGGTAATTAATTCTTGAAGTCCAAGCCAGAGATCTTCTAAAAGATACATTGGATCCAAAAATTTAGGATGAATCTGAAGAAATATGGGTCCAAATTATAAAATCCAGAACCATCTAGAAGCTCCTCGCAGCTGAACGAACCATAGGAGAAAAACCAAGGACATGGGACCCTGATATTACCACGGATCCACGACAGTTGCCACGGATCCATGGCATATTGGTGAGTCACGCGTTGATATTCAACGTGTGGCTCATCTCATCTTCCAGACCCTTCTTTCGCCTATAAATATGGCATTTATAAACCAGAAACAGGGTTAGAGAGCTATAGACTAGGGTTTTTCCTCTTTAGTATAGTGTAGTGTAGTTTTACTTCTTCTTCTTTTGTATTTTTATTTTTGTTTGAGATCATGTATTAGGGCAGAGTTGATTCAGGAGAGAAAGAGAGATATTGATGTAATAGAGAGTGACAGCTTATGAAAGTTTTCTCCTTTCCTTCCATGGTTTCTTCTCTAATCTCTAACATGACTAGCTAACTTTTCTTCTCATGGTAATCTAAATACTAACCACTAATCATCTAACCCCTTACTTGATAATTCACATGAATTTAATAGCCTCTACATGGCCTTACTCTTGCAAGAACCATTGATGGCTCATGATGATGGATTCTAACATCTAACTTGCTAACATGCTAACAAGTTAACCCTCTTATTTCATGCATACTTTTAATAATTTTGATAATCTAATGTTTGCATTAACTTTCTCTTGATGCAAGTTTGAATGTGAAGAACCACCTTATGTGTCATGCTTTGAAATATCTCTTGAAGAAGTTAAGGATTAGTGATAGCCAAACTATCACTAAGAGGTTTCCATTATTAATGGAGTACTTAGTAGTTAGTAGCCATGAATTTCTTCTCTTTTTATCTTGTTTCTAAAACTAATTTCAAAACTCTTTTATCATTTTCTTATCGTTATTTTCACCACCTTCTTAGTTCACCATTGTTTTCATCTTCTTCACCATAAGTTCATCTTTGTTCTATTTTTTTTTTAAAACCACTTTCTAAACCACTTCTTAAAGTTTTTCACTTTTCTCTTTCTTGTTTACTATGTTTCTACTTTCTTGCTTTTCCTTCACCGATTCAAAAACCACTTATTGATTGTTGCCACTTCTCCATTTTCATCGCCTTCTCCACCTATTACTTCTAGAATCTTTTCTTTTTCTTTTCTTTTCTCTTAACAAAAAAGAACAAACAATGTGAAACTGAACTGTTAATACTTCTATCGCCTCCCGTCCCTATAGATTCGACCCGTGCAGCCTATATGCTATATGGAAGTATCAAGGAAGCCAAAGCACACATACTTTCATTGATTTCTAAAACACATATTTTCATGCTTGGTTCCCCTTCAATCAAATTTTGTCCCCGTTGCCGGGGACGGTAATGGTTTTGATTTCACATTTTTGTTAACATTCTCTTCACTATTTTGGTGTGCCGGTCAATTTTTATAAAAAAAAAAGTATTGTAGACATCTAAAATTGCTTGCATCTCCTTGCTCTCAAAAGCAGGGACCCTGCTTCCATAATAGCGTCACGCTAAGCCTAGATTTGTCGCGCAAATGCGGCAAATTTTTGGGCCCTGGACTCCATCTTTTGCAGGATTATTTGAATTTGCATATATTTGTGTTATCTGTTGCTAGTTGATTGCCTACACACTGCAATAATTAGAAGTAAAATCAGTAATTGCACGTACTTAATACAGTTTAGACATTTGCATCGTAGGCACGTGTCAATTTCATTTCAATATACTTTATTTTGTTCTGTTGTTGTGATTTGGACTCAGGTATATATATGGCATTGTATATAGTATAGGATAAATACGTGGGTAATTTAACTGCTTTGTGTGTTATTCTTGTCTATATTGCACACTTGTATGAATTGAACTTAAGGGCAAAACTAAATACAAGATAAAGTGAGAAAGTCATTACCCTCCCTTAGCTCAAAAACCACCTCCCAACTCACACAACGCAAACCTTAATAAACCTTGATAGACGTTGGCCTCCAAGACATCTCAGACTTATTAAGAGATTCTACTCAGGAGAAAGTTGTTAGTACCAGACTGTTGTCAAATCGGTGTCTAAGGTTGAGGTTAAGAGGTTACGCCTCGAAGATCCGGTGATTTGGCATAATTAATACTCGTTGCTTACACACAGATATCTTCTATCGCATTTTACCCCTACCTAACTGATTAACTCGTGGTCCGATACTGCAACCCTCTCGTGGACAGTCAACCAGTTAGGAGTCGTCAAGATCTAGGTCAAACCTAATATAGGCTTGGTTTTGATTTTTTTTTTTCCTTTTTTTTGTTTGTTTGCTTGCTTTTTCTTTTTCTTGTTTGTTTGTGAAATGGATTTCAACAACAATTCTTCAATCCTAATATAAATCTATATTTCACCCTAATCTCATTTGACTCGAATAAATCCAACCTGGCTTTACACAAAAAGAACAAACCAGATCAGCCGGATTGGATGTATTCGACTCAATATAACCCATACTGTTGGCCCAAAGGCCCATCACTCTAGTTTTGATGATAATTAACTTATGTAGTTATAGTACTAATGATCTTATGTTTATTAAGTTTCAGATATTCAATCAAAATCTTAGTCGGTGTTTAGCTTCAACAAAAGGTTCAAAGAAAGTTTTGAAGATATCATATGTTGATTCAAGAGCTCGCGCTTCAAGATGGCATCATGTACTCAAAGAGGAGTCTAGCTTGTTTGGATCAAGTTTCGATCAAGTCAAGATGGAGAAGAAGATTTTTAAGAAGAAGATTTCAAGAAGACTTGAGTCCTAATTTATAAGTTTAAGATTTTTGTTTTAGGATAAGATGTAAAGGATAGATTAGTTGTGAATTGTTCAAGCTCTTACACACCCAAAATTTATATATCGTTTTCATAACAAACAGTTTTAGCTTTTGGTTTTGGTTTTGAGCTTCAAAGAATACATCTTTAGGTTTAGATTTCATCAAAACAAGTTTATATGTGTATTGGATTTCATCCATATATATTGGTGCTTTATATTATCTAGAAACTTGTTTTGATGAGTTTATATCATGTGTTAAAGTTTTGTATTTATCAAAATTTATTTGGAGCTTATTATAAAAAATAAGTATATTTCATTTTCTATGTGTAGTGGATCATTTTCATACACACTATGCTTCAAATGTGTTACACACTATGCTTCAAATGTGTTTCAATATCTTGTTTTTGTATTTGAACAAGTTTTGAAAAAATCAGTTTTTCATTTAAAAAGTTTGTTTTTGAAAAATACCATTTTTGTTTAACGCTTAAATTTCTATGCCTTAAAAATAGTTCAATTGTTTGTAATATATGTTATTTTTTGATTATATATATTTGTACTTCAAATTGTTTACATGAACTTATTTTTGTAGAATTTATGGAGTTTTGTTGAAATTTATAGGTGTTTTCAAATTCAGATTCTCAACTCTATAAATCATGTTTCTGGGCTGTTGGTGGTCGACCGACCAGTCGACTGAAGCATGGCTCGGCCGACCGTTCGTCAACCAACGTGCACAAAACCGTGCACAACCAAGGGCTCTACCTCGGCCGACTGACCGGTCAACCGAACCACGGGCTGGTCAATCAAGTGGTCGACCGACTGGCTCACCCAACTCTCGGTTGGATGGCGGTCGACCGAACAGCCGATTGATAGAGAGATGATCTCTCTGTGGCCTAGGTGCAGTCGACCAGGCAGTCAACCGAAAACCCCAACGGTCAAAAATTTAACCGTTGACCGGTCGACCGGCCGATGGATCGACAAGTCAGAACTGAGCCATAACAGCTAGTTTTCTGAACCCTTATTTAAGGAGTCCTTTGGCCAGTATTTGTGTAAGATTTTCACAAGCTTATAGCGCCAATTTTTCCTATATTCTACAGAGCTTTTCAAACAAGTTTTTCAGGTTAACTTTCACATCAAAATGAGTGTTTATCAAGAGTGTTTATCTTAATCTTTTTCAAAAGAATTTCTTGAGTTTTCCACTTCCAATTCTATTTAGTATTTATCACACAAGCTTGAGCTTTTCCATTGCTATATTCATCCAATAGGGATTTTTGTATGCGAGAGTATTTGTTGGTGATCAAGAGAAGAGATCACCAAGTGTTCCAAATTTGTATTTTGAGGAGTTGTAGAGGTTGCGGCCTCGACGAGCATACAGGTTCCTGTGTATTATTCTTGCGGGAACAAGTGAGGGACTTGCGAGTCTAAGAGTTCTTGAGAGAGCTCATTGTAGGTGTTGCGGCACTAAGTGATCTTGCGGGATCGATTATAGTGGAAATCCTTCATTGCGATGAAGGTGGGAGCGTAGAGCAAGTGGCTCGAACCTCAAAACAATTCTCCCATGTTTGTGATTTCTCATCACTCTCTCAACTCACTTGTGTTATATCTTGCATTCTTATATCGCTTACATCTTTATATGCATGATATTTACTTGAGCTCAATTCTTAAATATATATGCTTGGGATTGTTTGATATCTTGCATGTTTGTATTCATTGCCTATTCCTTACACGCTTGATATTGTGTTTGTGCTCACGCAAGTATTGAACCAAAAGAGCTATAGTAGCACCTCAACTCTTAATCTAGAGAAATCTCGAGGAGAAGTGCAGACTCTTCAGCGACAATTCGGCTTTAGTCTTTAGTTATACTTTGCGTGTTAGTATAATAATTTTAGTTTGCATAATTAGTTTTAATTCTGTATTTATTTGGCATTAGATTAGCAAGTCACCTATTCACCCCCTCTAGGTGACCTACAATTGGTATCAGAGTTTGGTGCTCTTGATTTGGGTCTAACAACCTAGAGTTAAAGATCCTAATTTTGCTAATCACAATATTTTCATACACACACATGGATTTCATTACACCTCTTATGTTTGATATTCTTAACTTCTAAACTTGAAAAGTTAAGATGTCTGTATATCTTAAAGCCCTTGGTATACATGTTTATCTTGCCACCATCAAAGACTCATATTTTAGAAATGGCAAACATCTTAAGGCTAAGGCAAAAGCCACCCGTGCTTTAAAGTCAACCATAAATGATGACTATTTATCTAGGATTTCTAACTTTTATTCGATTTTTGTAATGTAGAACACTCTTCTCTCCATTACTGAATAAATGCGATATTATGGGGGAGTTACTCGAATCTTGGAAGAGATACTTCCAACACGTGCTATATGGTCAAAGGGGATGACCCCATGAGGTAAATTCTGAATCTGAGGTTGATGAAGATGATGACATGTCTTATGATGACATGTCATATGATGATCTTACTATGTTTTATCAAAATCTTCTTGAAAAATATAATTTGTTAAAGATTAAAAATAAACGATTGAAGAAAGAAATGATTTCATCTTAAAAGAAAAAGATTTCTTTCAAAATAAATTTGAAATTGTTTCGAAAGAAAATGAATCTTTGAAAAATCAAATTGTTTTAATTTCAAAAGTAAAAGAAATTGCTTTAAATGAAAATAAATCTTTGAAAAAAATTATTTTAATTGAAAAGAAAAGATTTCTATTTCCAAAAAGAAAATAATTTTGATTCTCATTCTTACCATGTTTCTCATGTTTCTTCTTCTAAGATTGAAAATGATATTTGTACTTTGAAGAAGAATATTGATTGTTTGGGCTCCACTTTGAGCCAATGTGCATTTAACCATAATAGATTGGAATTCATGTTTCACAAGAAGCATGCTTCACATATTCATGCACATCCTCCATGACATACATCATATGCACACCATGTTCACACTCACACCACACATATGTATGTTAGAGTGTACATATGTACACATTATAGCCGCAAAGGCCATCTTGCAAACTTTTACTTTGATAGACTAAATTCTTTAAATTTTGCAAATAAAATTGTATGGATTCCAAATGATACTAACCCCTTTGGACCCAAAAAAATATGGGTGCCAAAATTTTCACCACTTATTTTTGATATAGGTGTGAGCTCTCACAAGATGTTAGAAAATTGGTGACTTGGTAGTAGATGCAATCGGAGCTTAACGGACGCATCATGGATGCATCACTATCAAGGAGTTTTAGTGGGAGGACCACCTTGTTTTTGAAGAAATGGGTTGGCTAATCGGTTTTGGGAACCATTTCATCCTTCACTTTTTAAATGTTTTAAATGTTTATATGCTAGTGTAATAATCTAGACTCAATCATGTATTATTTTGTACTTAATGTTGAGTTGATTGGTTGTTAGCTATGCATGTATTGTGAAAAACTTTCTTAATGATTTCAAATAGATTTACATGCCTATTTCTTTGGTTGATTTATGTTTTAATATGCTTTAGTTAAAGCATGTATTGATTTATATGTTTGTATGACATATTGACATGCAAATGTTGTTAAAACTTGTGTTATACATGTACAATTCTTGAGATACATGCTATACTTATTTTATTGCATTTGCATACTCATTTTATATATGATTGTATATTGTATATCCTAGTTTTGATGATCCTTGCATGATTATATAATATATCATGTTTTTGAGGAAAAGAATTTCATGCTAGTTTGATTTTTGAAGCTTTATTATTTTATCTTCATGAAAGTGTTATTCACATGATTATTGTACACTTATTTTTTATTATACTCATGAATTTATTTTATGAGCCTATATATGTGCTTTATAGATCTTGATTGTCAATTTTTGTATGATTAGCATGTTTTCATGGGATATATATATATATATATATATATATATATATATATATATATATATATATATATATTATATATATATATATATATGTTTTTGTTCCTTGATTGAAGAATTCGTACTAGTTTTCAAAATTACCTTTAAACTAGTCTTTATTCTTCAATTAGTAGAGTTTTCAACCAATGTTAAAATTATTTTCTAAATATTATTTTTAAAAACTTCTGCCTTAAAGGACGGTTGGTTGAGCGACCATACTTTGTATGCTCTTTAATAAATTTCTCTTTAGACTTGTGCATGCTAGGGTGGTAGTTATGAGTTATACACTTACTTATCATGAAAATTGATTTTTGTATACTCATACTTGTTTTAAATATATGTATGCATCATATTTCAATTGGTATTTAAATTGATCATATATACATATATATAATTTCTTATGCTAGATTAAAAATGTTAATTCATATTCTTTATAGCACAAATTGTTTTATGCTAAGCTTGATTTAGTTCTAATTGTTAATTGATATCTTATACAAGCGTATGTATTGATTTTGCTGGTATTTCAAAAAGAGCGAAAATAATTCTTGATTTTACATTCAATTAGTATTTCATATATTTTCAATGGTATTTTACTCCCACTCTTTTTAAGAAAAATATTTTGTTTTAGAAAATAATTTTATTTTCTATTGGTATCAAAATTTGTTTAATTGATTCTATGTGGTATTAAAATTTGTTTTGTCGATTGGTATCAAAATTTATTTCAATTGGTTATCAATATTTGTTTTGATATTTACAAATGGTATCAAAATTTATTTTAAGTGATTTTTAAAATTTGTTATAGTATATATTGCTTATATGCAAGGGGAGCTTAACATCTCTCTATATATAAATAATGATAAGTGTAGTATATAGAGAAGAACTTTCCATCTTTTCTTTATATGATACACGTGCATAGGGGGAGCTTAACATCTCCGTCTATACATTGTATATTATATTTATGTGGGTTATGGTTTAGTCATCCTTCTCCATATAATGCATGTATGCATGGAGAGGTAACTTGACATCTCTTCTCTTCATGAATTTATGTCGCATATACATTTATCTTATTTGTTTTTCTACATCCCTTCGTAGATGAATGTAGGCTGTCCAAAAGTTACTGGAGGACAAGCCATTGAAAAGTAAAGTTTCAAGCTCTAGACGCGAGGGACTATCACCCGCGTCTCAGCATCAAGGCGCGTTGGCTCGACACCCGCGTCTCAGCATCAAGGCGCGTTGGCTCGACACCCGCATCTCAGCATCAAGGCGCGTTGGCTCGACACCCGCGTCTCAGCATAAAGGCGCGTCGGCCTGACACCCGCGTCTCAGCCTCAAGACGCGAGGGTCTAAAACCCGCGTCTCAGTTATAACCGCCTTGGTTAAGAGACCAATCCCTGCCTACACGTAAGGGAAATCAGCCCCCATCGTGGCGTGTCTTAGCAGGCACGTGGGTTAGTTACCGCCCATGTAGCGGGGAAGTTGGCCCTCATTGTGGAGCGTTTGTAGGGGGCACGTTCACCCCTAGGACCTCTATAAATAGCCTCATTTACTATGAGGTCGAGGCAATCGGCAATTAAAGGAGGAGATCAGAGAGAATCAATCAGGCGAAGAGAGACAGAGGGCGACACAGAGAGAAAAGGAGCAGATCAACTCTTCAGCAAGTTCGCTGCGTACGAGCTAGCTTTTGCCTACCTTCTCTTTTAGAGTTTTGGTAGACAGAGCTGTGTCACTCTTTCTACCGGCCGAAGAGGAGATCCCTGAAGGACGGTCATCTGGTCAACGGAGAACAAGATTCACTCTCCACCGCCACACGAAGAACCCAGCCTTAAACAAAGGGGGAATTCAAGATTCAATATTCTCCCTCCCTTGTAACCGGAAGGAACAGTTTCTGTTGTAATCCTTTTCATTTGATTCAAGGAAAACTTTTACAGCAATTCTTGTCCCCCCCTTTCCCGGGTCATACAATGAATTAACAAAAAGGGGGAGAAGAATTGAGAGAGTTTATATATGCATGCTATGTTTTTGTTATGCATATATGTTTATATTTATTTAATATTTTGTTTATGAGCTTTCATTGAATATCTTTATATTTTATGCTATGCATGAGTTAAGGGGGAGCTTTTATGAAGCTTATCTGTAATCCATGCATATATGCTCCATGAGTTTTGTCATCATCAAAAAAGGGGAGATTGTTGGCCCAAAGGCATATCACTCTATTTTGATGATGATTAACTCATGTAGTTATAGTACTAATGATTTTATATTTATTAAGTTTCAGATATTTAATCAAGATCTTAGTCGATGTTTAGCTTCAAAAAAAGATTTGAAGTCAACTTTTGAAGCTATCACATGTTGATTCAAGAGCTCGCGCTTCACGATCAAGTCAAGATGGAAAAGAAGATTCTCAAGAAGACTTGAGTTCTGATTTATAAGTTTAAGATTTTTATTTTAGGATAAAATGTAAAGGATAGATTAGTTGTGGATTGCTCAAGCTCTTACACACACAAAATTTATATATCGTTTTAATAACAAATAGTTTTAGTTTTCAGTTTTGGTTTTGAGCTTCAAAGAATACATCTTTTGGTTTCATGAATAGATTTCATAAAAATAAGTTTACATGATTTATATGTGTATTGGATTTCATCCATATATATTGTTGCTTCATATTGTCTAAAAACTTATTTTGATGAGCTTAGATCATGTGTTTAAGTTTCGTATTTATCAAAACTTGTTTTGGAGCTTATTGTCAAAAATAAGTATATTTCATTCTCTATGTATATCGGATCATTTCCATACAGATTATACTTCAAATGTATTTCAATATCTGTTTTTATTTTGAATAAGTTTTGGAAAAATCAATTTTCCATTTAGAAAATTGTTTTTGAAAAATACTGTTTTTGTTCAAAGCTTAAATTTCTATGCCTAAAAAATAGTTCAATTGTTTGTAATATGTGTTGATTTTTGTTAATACATATTTGTACTTCAAATTGTTTACATGAACTTATTTTTTTGGAATTTATGGATTTTTGTTGGAATTTATAGTTTTTTTCAAATTCAGATTCTCAACCCTATAAAACTTATTTCTGGGCTACTGGCGGTCGACCGACTGGTCGACCGAAGCATGACCCGGCCGACAGTTCGGTCGACCGACATGCACAAAAATGTGCACAACCCAGAACCCTACCTCGGCCAATCGATCGATCGACTGAAGCACGGGCCAGTCGACCGAGCGGTCGACCGACTGGCTCACCTAACTCTTGGTTGGGTGGCGGTCGACCGACAGAGAGATGATCTCTTTGTGGCCTGAGGGCGGTCGACTGAAAACCCGAACGGTCAGAAATTTGACTGTTGGCTGGTCGACCGGCCAGTCGACCGACAGGTCAGAACTGAGCCATAACGGCTAGTTTTCTGAATCCCTTTTAAGGGGTCTTTTGGCCAATTTTTGGGTAAAAGCTTTTAAAACCAGTTTTTCCTATCTTCTACATAGCTTTTCTAACAATTTTTAAGCTTAACTTTCATATCAAAAAGAGTGTTTATCAAGAGTGTTTATCTTGATCTTTTTCAAAAAAATTCTTGACTTTTCCACTTCCAATTCTCTTTAGTTTTCTCACACAAGCTTGAGCTTTTTCAATGCTATATCCATCCTATAGGGATTCTTGTATGTGAAAGTATTTGTTGGTGATCAAGAGAAGAGATCATCATGTGTTTCAAATTTATATTTTGAGAAGTTGTAGAGGTTGTGGTATCAGTGAGCTTGCGGGTTTACGTGTATTTTTCTTGTTGGAACAAGTGAGGGACTTGCGGGTCCAAGAGTTCTTGAAAGAGCTCATTGTAGGTGTTGCGGCACCGAGTGATCTTACGGGATCGATTATAGTGATAATCCTTCATTGCGGTGAAGACGGGGATGTGGAGCAAGTGGCTCGAACCTCGAAATAATTCTCCCATGTTTGTGATTGCTCATCTCTCTCAACTCATTTGTGTTTATATCTTGCATGCTTATATCGATTACATCTTTATATGCTTGATATTTACTTGAGCTAAATTGTTAAATATATATGCTTGGGGTTATTTGATATCTTGCATGCTTGTATTCCTTCCTATTCCTTACATGCTTGATATTGTGTTCTTACTCACACAAGTATTAAACTAAGAGAGCTATAATAGCACCTCAACTCTTAATCTAGAGGAATCTCAAGGAGAAGTTCAGAGCCCTTCACCAGAAATTCGGCTTCACTCTTTGGCTATACTTTGTGTGTTAGTATAATAGTTTTACTTTGTATAATTAGTTTTAATTCCGTATTTGTTTGGCAATAGATTAGCAAGTCACCTATTCACCCTCCTCTAGATGACCTAAACATACCTCCAATCTTATGAAAAAAAACTTTCAAAATAATTTCAACTCTTCACAAAGTCGATGGAGATTCATCTCTCTCAAGTCTAATTTTCTACCACATTGTCCATAATTTTACAATTTTCACAATATTCATTCCCCGATTTTGCTTACTATATTCCTTTTCCACAATCACCGATTGAAGAATAATCTGAGTTAGAAAATAGTATAGAAGTCTCAGAATTCATGCTTGAGTCCCAACAACAATGTCAAAATGCGCTCGATCCATAATCTTTCAACACCAACCTTCATATACTCCTTTTCTACAATAATTGATAGAAGAAAATTTAAATTAGAAAAGAGTATGGAAGCCATGCAAGCCATGCTTGAGTCCTAACAAAACAAGCTCGACTCACAATCTTTACAATCTTTTCCACATCATGCTTCATACACTCTTTTTCTACAATAACCCATAGAAGAAAAATATGAGTTAAAAAAGAGTATAGAAGCCATGCAGGAAGCAGAGCGGCAATTTCAGAAAATGTTGGACTCCTTAATTCCACAATATTTTCAAGATTCATTCTCAGTCCCACCTTTTTAAAATGAACAGCCATCAATTTTAGACATGAATATAGAACTCTTGCACGAGTCTGAGAAACAATCTCAAAACATGTTGGACACAACATGTTAACCAAAATTTCAAGATTTATACTCACCCTTTCAAGTTTCAAATATTCAAAACGAAAAAACATCAATCCTAGAAAAGTGTATGAAACTCCTGTGTGAGTCCGAGTGACAATCTCAAAATATGGTGGACTTATTATTTTTCTAAAACCAAGATTCACATACTTCTTTCCAGAATATCCAACTGTTAAAAAATCTGTAATAGAAAAGATCATGGAAGCCTTGCATGAGTCCGAGCAACAAAATCTGATAGACTCACAATTTCACCACAATTTTCAAAATCAACTTCCCAACTCATCTTTTCAAGAAAAACTAATTGCATAGAGTATAACAAACATGATTTAGACTCGAATTTCTGTTACCCGACCTATCAGTAGATTAGACACAATCAAGAGCGAATTGGTCAATGATTATAGGAATCAGGAAACTCTCTCTTATCAACTTTTGACCAATGCTTATATCTCTAACTCTATCAATGGACCCAAAAAATTATCTTTTTTTAGAAACCAAGATTCAATTTCAGCATACCCATTTGAACTTGACCAAACTTCATGTTTTGAGAACCATATTGACATTTTAGTAAGTTATCCTTTTCCTGAAATTAAACTTGAGCATATGATCTTGAACCTCAACTTGGTAATTCAATTTCGATTTGGATTCAATATTGACTTCGGTATCTTTACCTGATTTCAATCAATTTTTCGAGTCAGTATTTAATCATGTTCCCATTCATCATGAAATTGAATCACAAATTTATCAAGATCAACATATTGAACTTGATCAATACCATACTTTTGAAAGTCCCCTAGACAAAATGGCAAGTTTTCATTTTTTATAAAATTGAACTCAATTAAAAATGTGATTCAGATCCTCAATTTTTTGATCCTATTCAAATTTCTGAATCAATATTGATTCATGTTTTGTTACCAAAATTGAGCATTATTTTAGAGTCAGTTTTGATTCTCATACCTGTCATTCTTGAACTTGATTTACTAATCTTGCAAAGTTCCATTGTGGAAAAATGAATGTGGATTAGAGTTTCAACTTCTTGATTTGGACCCACTTCCTAAACAAATTTTGACTCCTGAATCTTTACTTGACTTCAGTCAGTTTCTTGAGTCGATATTAGTTCCTATACTTTCTGAGCCCAAATCAATCATTTCATCATTTCACACTCCATTTTGGGACAAAGATAATAATGACTCTGAAATTATTTTCAAATTTTAAAATTTGATGAGGTAAAATTCCTAATAAAAATTATCCATGTATACATTATAATTGTGGATTATATTAGAGAGGTCACTAGTGGGTTCCTGCAAGCTCCACATAATTTACATTGGGACGCATTTTGTGCACCAATCAAACCTCCACCGGAACCACCACCTTGAGGTGAATTCTCCTTCCCTCTATATTTTCATGCATACATACATTCATGATGCATTGATGACAATGCATGATATTGTGGAGGAGGGTCTATTAACGTAGAGTTTTTAGATTTTCTTTCTTTTTCACTTATTTTAGGATATTTTTAGAAATCTCCTTTTGTATCGGATTTTCCCTTTCCTTTCTTTAAAAATTTTTGAAACAAAAGATTAAGTTTTGATCTATTTTTAAGAAAATTAAGATGATCTTAGAAAATGAAGAAAACCTTAATTATAACATCTTAAACCGAGTCAAAATAATGGACTATATTTAAAATTATAGATTAAGTAAGATAGACTGGAAAGATAATTTGATTTTGATTTTTTAACCTTAGAGAGTATGCACTTCATACTCACACATTTTTGGGATTAGAAAACTTGGTTTTTAATATCCTATTAAATCCCATAAAATTTCTAAAAATTCACAAAAATAGTTTCAGTATAATACTTTGATAATCAAACATGTTTGAGTGAAATCAAGACATGTTACAAACAAGTTGAACTATTTTTGTAACTTAGAAATTTTGCCGAAAACCAAATTCCGTATTTTCCAAAACTAGGATTTTTGAAAAGGAAAATCGTTTTGTCCAAAACTCATCCAAATACAAAAACATGATATTAAACAACATTGAGGCATATAGCATATGGATATAATCCAATATACATATAAAGATATATATTAATGTTTTTGACTATAAATCCGAAAATAAGTTTTGTTAAAATACCAAACTCCTAATACATGAATAGGCATATCAAAATAAGTTTGTCTAAGTATATGAAGCATACATGCATATAGATCAAATCTAATATACATTAAACCATGCAAACTTGTTTTGAATCTATCTATTCATGAAAACCATGATCGGTTAAACCAAAAACCGAAAACCAAAACATGAAACTTAAACAAGTGTGTGTGTTGTGAACTTGAGCATACCACACTATCTAACTTTACAATGGATCTAAACAATAAACTAAACACTGTACCGAAGTCTTTTTGTAGTGCTCCGTCTCCAAGTCGACTCGATCCAAATGTGATCCACCGAGCTTGACTCCAACGAGTGCTAGATATGAACTTTGACGCTTGGGCTCTTGAATCACCATGTGAAAGCTCCAAAACTCCTTTGTTGAAGCTAATCACCTACTAATATCTTGGTTAAGTATCTGAAACTAAACATCACAAGATTATTAGTAAACTATAACTACATGAGTTAATCATCATCAAAACTAGAGTGGAAGGCCTCTGGGCCAACAAGTAAATCATTATATTTCTTATCGTATGATAACAATATTTGCGTGCAATATATTAGGTCCTCGACCATTATAGTAGTATTAAGAAAATCACTCAGAAGTCCTATGATTATTGCGATGCTGAAAGAAACATATTTTAAAAATATGAAAGATTATTTTTCAGATAGAAGTAAATTTTATTTATAATATAATATGGTCAGAAAGAGACCTCACAAAAAAGAGCATTAAAAGCTCTTAAAAGAAGATAAAATAAAGGTGAATATCAGAAGAGTAAAAAATCCTAATCCTCGTCGTCATCACCATCATAAGCAGATTCGTCATCTTCATTCTCCTCGTCTTCCTGTTCATTATTTATTTCCTCATCTTCTCCTCGTCGACTGGCTCACTGTCCTCTTCGATTTCTTTCTCTTTTTGAGGGTACTTTGGTTCATTGATAAACTCCCAGAATGGATCATCTGTATCAAGCTCTTCTTTCGATTCGTGTCGAGAAGAACCTGCAAAGGATATGTTTCAAGAAAGCGAGCCTTCAGCATCAGAGGACATGCTTTCATCAAGCCTGTCTTTGTAAAGTGGCAAAGGAATAAGTTCCTCCTCACTAAGCCCCATGAAAACTTCATCATCCTCATGAAGAGGAGGATTAGATAAAACATTATATGATGTAATGATATAATCAAAAGGAGTGAAGTCCATACTGCTATCAGATTCACTAGAATCCCCTGAAGAAAGAGGACCAGTAGGAGAATGATTGAAGTTGAAATCTGTGTATTCAGAGAAAGAAGATGGGGAAGACATGATTCAAGAATGAATTGTTTCAGGATGTTCTGAAATCACATTGAAAACGAAGAGCACAAATATCTTTTTTAGATATAAGATAATATATTAGTTACAAGCACTATAAAAAGGTCAATAATGTGAAACAGCATGAATAGTAATAATAAGTATTTTAGGTGACAGTTGAGTATTCGAAGAAGTGATAAAAATAAATTAAATATTTAATTGAAGCAGTTATGATGGGAGAATCCAAAGAGTTCCTTTTTCCAGATGTTTATTATGTGAACTACAAATTAACTTTTTATAGAATACTTTTCCTACATATTTAGATTTCGTATGGTGCACCTTTCCTTTATCGAGATTAATATTAGTGCACCTCTTTTTTTGAGACTGTTGTTGTATCACGGTAGATAGGATATTAATTACTTCAATTATGTTAGAGTAATTAATATAGTATTTTATAAGATGTGATATACGCGGATTGATCTCACGATCGCAGGGCTAATCTACTTTGTTAAGTCTGATTGTTGTTAGGACTGCGACTTTTGTTGCATTTTATAAACGATCAAAATTCTAATATATATGGCATGTGAATAAGGACGGCGACTGTGGTCGCAGTGCTAAACGATAGCATGTTTCGTTTATTATTTCTATGCAAATAAGGAATGCGACTAGGGTCGGAGTCATGATATAAAATTGAAAGTTATATTATATTAAGTCTGCAAGCATGGACGCAGTGCTAAAAGGTCTGCGGTTAGCGTCGCACTCGTGATATAAGATTGAAAGTTTTATTATACTATGACTGCGACCATAATCACTATGCCAATATATTTTTTTGATTATATTTTTGAATGTATGTGTACTGTGATCTGGATCCCATTTATAATATACATTAAGAATAAAGCATTTTTTAGTACCAAAACCAACCATAGTCGCAGTTCATTAAAAATTGCATGAAATATTATTCAACCAATCTGCAAATATTGTGACAGTTACAAGAATATTTGATTTATAAAATATTTTCAAAATAAATTAACCATTGTATTTCATTATTTTTTATACTGTACATTTGTAATACAAAAAACAATATACGGCTGCCCCCACATCAAATTTCATTTTTCTATTCATTTCAGTTTCTTTTATTATACGTATATGAATTGAAAATAATGTGAATTAAATAATAAAAACTATATATTACAATAATTTTTTAGGTTTCACGCATATTTTTTACTTTTTACTGTTGTTGTTTTTTCTCATCATCTTGATCCAATCATTTTTCTCCTTTATATTTTCGATGTAGGAGAATTAGAAATTTTATAATTTCAGATAAATTCAACAGAAAATTACAAATAATTTCGGTAAAATTTTGTTGTGGATGAGTTTTGCTAGTTTAGAAGTAAAAAGGGGGGTATTTTGGTCAATTTGATTGACGATTCTTTAGGCAAGAATTTTTTAATTTTTTTAGCGCCTACACTCTGCCACCGATATGTGGCATAGATTCGGCCACATCACCGCCGGCTGAGGAACTCTCTCAGCTGGCGGCTGAGGTACAGATACCCCTATGTGTGTGTGTGTAATGGGGTTTTCATTTGAAATTTCTTTATTTTCTTCTTCCAAAAATCCTCAGATCATGCCACCACATCATTTTTCTTGTCAAAGTATCCTATTAACCACCCACGTCATTCCCAACACTCTCCACTTCATTCCAACACACCAAATCCCAATTTAATTTACATTTTGATATAGTTAGTGGGAATTATAAATTCATATAATTACTATATACATGAATAAGTATAGGTGGGAATTTGCAATATTTTCATATACTCATACAATTAGTATATGAATCCTATACATACATACAAGGATATTTATTTTACTAATATACAAGTATATAATAATTTCCTTTCATGAACAATTTTGCTTGTTTAAAATATATGGAAGTATACCTTTATGCACTCGCACTATATTTCTCTGTATTTTTCTGAAATTATAATATTATTATTATATTAAGTATACTATTATTAATCTTGCGATTATTAGCTAGTGCTTTTAACTATTCTAAATTATCTTTAATTAAGTTATAAACCCGGAATTAATTAGGATTGGACGTTATAGTTCTACCCCCTAAAGGAGTTTCGTCCTCGAAACTCGGCGTACCTTGAAATAGCAATGGGTGAGATTTCCTCATTTCCTCTTTCAAGTCCCAAGTAGCTTCTTCAATCTTTTGGCTCATCCACAAGACCTTCATTAAAAGAATTATCTTGCTCCTCAGTTGTTATTCTTTATGGTCTAGAATTTACAGTGGTTTTTCTGTATAGGAAAAATCTTCTTAGATTTGCAGTGGTGAGTAATAAAGGATATGATTGGGATTTAGTATATACTTTCTTAATTGAGATACGTGAAGCACATTATGAAGTTTCTCCTTCTCTGGGTGCAAGGCCAGTCGATAAGCAAGTGGTCCAATTTTCTTCAATATTTTAAAAGGCACTATATATCGACGGTCTAACTTGTTCTTTTCACCAGTGCGTATTATTCCTTTCATTTGGATACTTTCAAAAAATCCCTTATCTCTTTCTGTAAACTCCAAGCGTCTCTGACGTCGGTCTGCATATGCTTTTTGTCTGCTTTGAGCTGCCTTCATTTTCTTTCATAACATCACAATTTTCTCTGTTGTCTTTTGAACTACATTAGGTCCTAATAACCTCTGATCTTCAACTTCTTCCAGTAAATTGGGGATTTACATCTCCTACCATACAAGGCTTTAAAGAGTGGCATTCCAATAGTCGACTAGTAACTGTTATGATATGCAAATTCTACTAATGATAAGTATTTTTCCCAATTACCTCTAAAATCCAATATACATGCTCTCAACATATCTTCAAGTATTTGTATGGTTCTTTCTGACTGTTTTTCAGTCTGTGGGTGTGCTGTCATGCTTGGGTGTCGCATAATGCCCAAAACTTTAGATAGGCTAATCCAGAATCTTGATCAAAATCATGGGTCTCGATCCGACACGATTGTCTCAAGTACGCCATGAGTTCAATCTATCTCTCGGGGGTAAATTTGTTCTAACTTATCTATTTAAATAGTTTACTTGAATGGGCAAAAAATGAGCAGACTTCGTAAGCCGATCTACTACTACTCATATGGCATCATATCTTTGAGGTGATTTAGTGAGTCCTGTGACAACATTAATTGTAACGTGACTCCACTTCTATTTGACAACCTGCAAAGGCATCAATAATCTCAAGAGTTTTTTGTGTTCATCCTTGACGTACTGGCATATCAAACAGCTTTGTATAAATTTGGCTATATCACTCTTCATTCCTTTCCATTAGAATTTTGGTCGCAGATCTTGATACATCTTAGTTGCTCAGGGATGTGCTGTGTAAGGGGTGCAATGGGCTTTCATCATAATTTACTCTTTGAGTTCAGGGTCATGCGGTATATATAACTGGTTCTCTCCTTAATAAGCCTCTGTCAATAGTAAAATCTTGAGTTTCTCCTCTTTGTACCTTTTCAATATTCTTAGTTGTCTGATCATCCTTCTGTTGTGCTTTCTTGATCTTGTCATAGAGATTAAATTTAATAATGACGATTTATCTGACTGATCACCATCATGGGTTCTTTTATTTAAATTTCTATTTGCATCTTTTCTATTTCTTTCAATAAATTAGGTTTCTAGGTTGAGAATGCAGCATGGACCCTTCAGACTTTCTACTTAAGAGCATCTGCCACCACATTAGCCCTCCCAAGGTGATAATGAATGGTCAATCATAATCTTTCATTAGCTCAAATGATTGGTCATCAAAATGCATATTTTCATTTACATTTCAATACTTAATTTTTATAAAATATTATTATTTAATTCATTTATTGTTAAGTAATGTGCAGGCCTCCAAGATCCAAGAAAGCTCAAGATAAAGCCCAAAAGAAGCCAAAAGCTTGCAGGAAATATGAAAATAAAGATTAATTAGGAAAGATAAAGGAAGCATCTTTTTATCCCATTTAAATTTAGATTAATCTAAAGGAGAGAAGGATAGAGCAAGATGGATCCTACTCCTAATTAAAAATAGAGGTGGATTTTTATTTGAACCTGGTTGCTTGCACTACAAGATGAAGATAAAGGAGAAAAAATCTGAATTTGATTCGGATTTGGAGATAGCTTGGTCTCCAAGTCATTTAAAGAGATCGTCGTATTTCAAAATTCAGAGCCCAAATTCAAGATTTGAGGATAGATTTTCAGATGGATGGAGCAAAGGAGGCCACGCACGAAAGCGCGGGGCCATTGGCCACGCTTTTGCTACAAAAACGTGGCAAAAGCTGCGTTTTCGCAGCATTCTAGTGAGGGTTGGCGCCCCATTTCTGTGGTAGAGTTGTACTAGAATTCTACGCCTCAAATCTCTTATAAAAACTATTGTAGAGCAACAGAGAAGGGCAGAACTCAAAAGCTCAAGCTTATGATTTTCTTTAGATTCTCTTTCTTTCCGAATTTTCTTGTACTATTTTATTTTTTTATTTGGAGAAAAAGATTGTTGAAGAAGCAGAAGAGCTTTGTAATTGGCCAGTAACTTCCAATAAATTAAGGTTCTTTATTCTTTTTACTCTTCTTACTTTTTCAATTCAATTTAGTTTTTTGCTTTAGCCTATTTGTTTTTCTTCTTTTAATTTTGATGCAACTTTTCTCATTCATAATAAAAATTGAAAATAAAAATAAAAATATGGGTAACTAATTAAACTTATAGTTTGCTAATCTTTCGATCAACCAAAGTTTAGTTTAAAAAATGAGCTGATTGAAATCCATGCTTGCTAGAAACCCTAGGATTGAATTGGTATTCTTGAAGATGAACAAATAATTAGGTTTAACTAATTTAAGGTTGCACTTTTTAATGGTTATCCATAGTTCATATTTACATACTTTGAAAGCATCATGTTAAGTTTAAAAAAGTCTTTTCTTATGCTATACTTAGGAATTAGGATGAACTAAACTTTAATTTTAATTAGTGCACACTAATTAAGCTTTACAATATTTTTACTCATCTTACTTGATTCGCAATCAAATAAAACCCTAGGGTAGATAATTCTTCAGGGATTCAATATGATGTTCACTCTTTTAGACTAATACTTTCGTTGTGGTAGATGATTAGTGTACTATAATTCCTTTGCTTAATTAAATTTCTTTCTTAAAATCAATATCTCTTTTTCCAAGCTAACTGTTAGAAAAATCGTTTCGAAAAGCTTCCATCGCATCCTTCCCTATAGATCGACCCGTCTAGCCCTTGCTTCGCGGTTTCATAGAGAAGAGACTAAAAACTTTCTGAGTTTAATTCTTTCTTTATTTCATATCAAAAAAAATTTCTTCTCAATTAAACTTTTGGCGCCGTTGCATGGGAGAGAACAGTACAATATTCTCTAAAATAATTATTTTTCTTTGTTTGCAGGATCTGATAACAGGAAAACTAGTTACAGTTAAGGACATATAACACTCTATGCCTATGCCCTAGAAGGCAGAGGAATAGAACCTACTAAACAGCCGCGCAAACACGGTAAAAGCCATGTTCCACGGTATTAGTAGATCACTACTAATTGATCTTTTACAAGTTGCTACAAATTGTAAAGTTCTGTTTACTACTTTGATAATTTTCTCTCTGTGATCACCCTGCATACTGCTAATATATTAACAATAACCTTTAGTTGACTAATTAAAAAAATTAGACTCTTGCATCATAGGCACGTGTCTATTTAATTTCTTATTTTGTTGAAGAGTGCAAGGTACGTTCGCATTGCATATAGGCTAGAAAGTACCCTTGGCTGATTTACTACTTTTGAGTGAATTCTTGTCTATTGCTTTACATGTGCAAAGGTAAAACCCATAAACAAGATAAGGTGGGGATGTCATTACCCTTCCTTGGCCCACAAATCATCTCCGTTGCACTCACAGCCCTAACTCTAAAATAAAAATTGATTAGAAGTTGGCCTTAGGTTAACTCAGACTCATTAAGAGATTGACTGAAGGAAGAAGTTGTTCAAAATTAACTCTTACTAAGTCGGTGTCTAAGGCAGGGGATTAAGGGACAAAACCCCGAAGGTTGGTGGTTTGGCATAATTAGGCCTATCTTTGACGGATACCTCCTACCAATCTTGCCACCTACCTCGCTGATTAACTTGCGGTTAAGGTCGGCAATATACCTTCTAAAGACAGTCTAAAGTTAGGAGGCGTCTAGGTCCAGGCTTACCCTAGATTAGGATTTTTTATTTTTGATTTTTTTCTTTTTGATTGATTGAGTGAACTTGTTTGTTAACTGTGCATGTCAGCTTGATCGAGAGATCTAGTACATCTAGGTAAAAAAAATTCACCACTAATCAAAAAAAAATATATCCCATGGTCTATCTACACTCATTTGGTTATGATCCATTCTATAGGCCAAACCCACATTTCCATCCTCTAACCTTTTTTCTGAAATTTCATAACTACACTCAACCCGCCCACTCATGATTTACATCTTATTCGCCCATTTGGTGCAATTGCTATCGTGATCCATCTCATCCCTCAGAATAGTGTCCCTCGATAGGGTATTCATTAGGATGAAATTCAAATCAGTTTCACTCATTTTAAGGACCTACGAGCGAACCCTATCCATCACATCAATTAAAATTCAATTACAATCATAAAGATGACACACAAACTTCACACCAAATACTAAGTGACAAAGTTTCACACTGGGCCCACCTAGAGATGATGGTTAATGAGTTAGCGATTGAGCAGGAGGAGCATTCATCTTCCACTCAACCTATTCCTGATTCAAAACCAAAAATACCTATGTCAATCAAGGAACACATCAATCGAGATAGAATGAAAAAAGTCCAAAGAAACCCATGTCAATTCTAGATCACGTTCATCTTATGAAGCAAATGAGTTCAATAATGTTGATAAGCCCGATGAGAAAGTATGCATATTAGACGACTATCATCAATTTCGAGACAAATTGATTAGAGATCATTTCGTCGAATATTCACCTCGTAGGGAACAAGTTGAGTCGTATAGTGTGTTGGCCCAAAGACCCATCACTCTAGTTTTGATGATGATCAACTCATATAGTTATACTACTAATGATCTTGTGTTAATTAGTCTCAGATTTATGATCAAGATCTTAGTAGGTGTGTAGCTTCAACAAAGAATTTAAAGTCAAGTTTTGGAGCTAGCACGGTTTGATTCAAGAGCTTATGCATCAAGACTAAATCAAGTACTCAAGAGGAGTCTAGCTCGTTGGATCGTGTTTGGACCAAGTCAAGAAGATGAGAAAACTTCAAGTGAAGACTTCAAGATCAAGACTTGAGTCTAGGTTTGTTTTTATTAAGATTTTGTTTTAGATTAAAATGTAAAGGATAGAATAGTTGGTGGATTGCTCAAGTTTATCTTATACACACACACTCTTGATTTAGATGAGTTTTCATAAAAGAGTTTTTATTTTGAAAAATATAAAAGAGTTTTCTTTTTGAAAAATATCGGTTTGGTTTTTGGACTTCATATATACATGTGTTTTTAACCAAAACCGTTTGAGAGTTAAATATCAAAAATATAGATATTTCACCATGTATGTGTAGTGGATCATATCCATACACTCTATGCTTTAAAACAGTTTAAAATATCTTGTTTTTTTATTTGGAGAAGTTTTGGAAAAATAAGTTTTGAAAAACCAATTTGGAAAAATACGGTTTTTGTTTTTAGCCAAAATTTCTAAGTTGCAAAAATAGTTCAAATTATTTGTAACATGTCTTGATTTTGCTCAAACATGTTTGATTATCAAAGTATAATACTGAACTTATTTTTGTAGATTTTTTGTGATTTTACGGGATTTTATTTAAGCTAAAAAGCCAACATTTTATATCCCTAATTAAAGCCTGCCAGGCTCTGGCGGTCGACCGACCGGTCGACCGGACCAAGAGCCGGTCGACCGGAGCGGTCGACCGATGTGCACAGATGTGCACAGGATGGGCCGGTCGACCGTACGGTCGACCGCCAGAGAGCAGCTGCTCTCTGGAAAGTGCCCTGGTCGACCGGGCGGTCGACCGGCAGAGAGCTGAGCTCTCTGTATCCTGGCCACGGTCGACCGGCCGGTCGACCGCTGGCTCAACGGTCAGAAATCTGACCGTTGGCCGGTCGACCGGGCGGTCGACCGACAGGCCAGTCTGGCTCCCAATGGCTAGTTTTTCTAGCCCTATAAATTGGGGCTTTGGGGGCTGTTTTAGATAAGATTTTGAGAAGAGTTTTGGATTAGTTTTGCATACCCATTTCAGTGGTTATATCCACAAGTTTTAGAGCTTTATTTCCAAATCAAAAGAGAGTTTCATCAAGAGTTTTTCAAAAGTGATTTCTTGAGTTTTCCTTCATCATTTTATATCATAGTTTTCTCACACACCACTTGAGCTATCCATTGCTATATCTACCTATAGGGATATTTGTTGTGAGAGAATTTTAGGTGATCAAAGTGTTGTGATCACCAAAGTTCTATTTTTACTTTGAGGAGGCGGACGTGTGTGTTCGCATTGTTTCGGGTTCTAGTGGGAACTCGGTGTTTGAGGTGCGGGCTCGACGAGCTAGTGGGCTTGCGGTGTGTTCTTGCGGGAACAAGAGAGGGACTAGAGAGTCCAAGAGCTTGTAGGTGTTGCGGCACTAAGTGATCCGGTGGGATCGATTTTAGTGAAAATCCTTCATAGTGTTGAAGGTGGGGACGTAGAGCAAGTGTGCTCCAACCTCGAAACAAATCTCCCGTGTTTGCGATTGCGCTCTCTCTATCTCTTACTTGTTTATATCTTACATGCTTATATTATTGTGTTTATCTTTATATGCTTGATATACATTGTGTGCTTAATTGTTATATGCTTGGGGATTGTTTGCTAACACTTGTATTCAACCAAGAGAGCCAACGCGGCACCTCAACTCTTATCTAGAGGAATCTTAAGGAGTTAGTCCAGAGCCCTTCACGGGGAATCCGGCTACACCTTGTGTTATACGTGGTGTTTAATTTAAGGAGTTTTAGTTTGCATTTAATAAGTTTTTAATTCCGCATTACTTGACAATTAGATTAGTTATCACCTATTCACCCCCCCCCTCTAGGTGATTACAATTGGTATCAGATCAAAGTGCTCTTGATTTGGGTCTTACAACCTAGAGTTAAATATCCTCATTTTTTTTGCTAATCACAATATTTGTTTACACACACTATGGATTTCATGTTACCTCCCACTTTTGACATCCTTAACATCCAAACTTGGAAGGTTAAGATGTCTTTGTACCTCAAAGCCTTAGGAATTCATGTTTATTTTGCCACTACTAGAGATTCATATTGTTTAAATGGCAAAAATATTGAGGCTAATGCAAAAGCCTTACTTGCTTTAAGATCTACCCTAAATGATGATTATTTATCTAGGGTTGCTAATCTTGATTCGGCTTTTGTAGTATGGAACACCATCATCTCTCTTGGCGAAAAAGAATAATATTATACGGGGAGCGACTCGGATGTTAGAAGTGATGCTTCCAACGTGTGCTACATGGTCCAAGGGGATAACCCCCTTGAGGTAACTACCGAATCCGAGGTAGATGAAGATGTTGACATGTCTTATGATGAGCTTACTTCATTTTGTCAACAACTAATTGAAAAATATGACATGCTTAAGAAAGATAACAAGAAAATGAAAAAGAAATTTGATTGCATGTTAAATGAAAAAGATTCTTTACAAGAAAATTTTGAAATTATTTCAAAAGAAAATGAAAGTTTGAAAAATGAAAATGTTTCCTTGATTTCTAAATTAAATGATCTTTGTGAAGGAAACACTACTTTAAAAAATAAAATTGCTTTGGTGGAAAAACAAAAGGAAATTGCTTTGCATGAAAACACTTCTTTAAAAAGAAAAATGGTTGAAAAAGAAAAAAAAAGATTGTTGATGATGCTCTTCATGCCACAACCATTGATAAAAATGAAGTTAAATTTTTGAAAAATAAAATTGATTGTTTAAGCTCAACTTTGAGCAAATGTGCTTTTAACCACTCTAGATTGGAGTCCTTGTTTTCAAAGAAACAAACTCCACATATTCATGCACATCACCCTCATCATACATATGCACACTTTGCATGTCATGACCACACCCACACTCATATGCATCCTAGAGTGTACAAATGTATACATTGTGGCCGCAAAGGCCATTTAGTAAAGTTTTGTTATGATAAGATAAATTCTTTAAATTTTGCTAACAAAAATGTTTGGGTTCCATTAGATGCTAACCCCCGTGGACCCAAAAGAAAATGGGTACCAAAATCCCCACCTTTTGTATTTGATGTAGGTGCGGGCTCTCACAAAACGTGAGAGGGATTGGTGCCTTGATGGTGGATGCACACGGACTTGATGGACATACTTTTGATGCACCGCTATCAAGGAGGTTTGGTGGGACAACCACCATGTTTTGGAGATTGAGAGCATAGTTCTTTGGTTTAGTAACTATCTCTAAAACTCCTAGTTTAGTTACATGCTCTTTCATTTGATGATTATTTAGCATGTTCATGTGCTTCATGTGGTAAATACATGGTTAGATGTAGTATTTATCAAAACTTGGATATATACGTGTACAAGCAGTGAGCAACAAATTGATTCGAATATGTTTGCACTTCATTGTTCATTTGTACTCACTATATGCACATTATAGCCTAGTTTGATGATTTCCTCATTTACACTTGTTTTGCCTATTTTTCTTGTTTTACTTTATGTATATGTATTTTGTATTCAAATCTAATAAATATACATGTATACCCTTGAGTCTCTTGCCTTCATGCAAATCATATCATAGACCCTTTTATATTTGGGATATGTATGCATATTATTAGTTTTGGATAAAAACATACATATACCTAGAAGTTTGTTTTTAAGATGAAAATTAAATTTTTATGATTTTCATCTTTAAATGAAAAATGAATTTTCATGATTTGTTTGTTAAAAATGATATTCATGTTTGTGTTGAGCTTCATTTATTATCTTCATGGAAAATTCTAATTACATGACCTTTGAACACTCACACTTTAATGTTTATTCATGACTATGTTCATGATCATTTTGAGCTTTATGGACCTTGAGTGTCAAATTTTGTGTATTTGGTATGTTTCATGATATACATATGATTTGGTTTCATGTTTTGAAGGATCTTTAACTATTTTTCAAAATTTATCTTTAACTAGTTATTTATTCTTCATTTGGTAGTAATTTTCAATGCTAAATATATTTTAAAACTATTTTCAAAAACCCCTACCAACACCGTCATGGGTGGATGGATGGGCGAGTATGCCTTGTATGTCTTTATTGAAAATCTTTTATCTTGTGCATAAAAAGGGTGGATGTTTATGAGTTATACACTATTTTCACTACATAATCTCAATTGGTATCATAATTTCATTTGGTATGACAATTGATATATTTTGTATACTCATAATCTTGTTTACATATATGTATGCTTTCAATTTCAAATAATATCAATTCCTATTGGTATTGTCTTTTCCATACATATATATGTTTTGAAAATCAAGCACAATCAAATACATATATTTATACTTGATTTACAATTGGTATTTACATGTTTAAAGCACAAAGTATGTTATGCTAAGCTTGATTCAAATCGTTATTCTCAATTGGTATCTCAATTGATAGTTTAATAAGCTTATGCATTATTTTTAAAATTGGTATTTTTATTGATATCAAAAATGTGCAATAATCTTTAATTGGTATCTATTGATTTTAATTGGTATCCATATAGTTCTATTGGTATCAATATGTTTCTATTTTTGGTTTAAAATTCAAAATTTGTAATGTTTATTTACAATTGGTATCTTAAAATTTGATTGATTACAAGTGGTACCTTTAAAAAAATTTATATGATATCTTAAAATTTGATTACAAGTGATATCTCAAAATTTGTTTTATTGAGGAAAATTCAAAATTTGTTTTAATATGAAATTTTGAAAATTAAAAATGTTTTGATTTGTATAGCGTATATGCAAGGGGAGCTTAACATCTCTTCTACATATAGATTCATGTTGAGTGTATCTTATATTGAGGATCTTGACAACTCTTCTTTATGCGGTACACGTGTGTAGGGGGAGCTTCACATCTCCTCTTATGCATTACATATTATGCGTTATGTGAATTAGGGCTTGTCATCCTTTCTTCATGTAATGCATATATGTAGGAAAGTTAACTTAGCGTCTTCCTCTTCATGAATGTATATCGCATATATCCATTATTGATTGATTTGATTTAACCTCTTTGTTTTGGACACAAAGGGGGAGAACATTGTTTTGTTTTTACTTTAACCATTTTGTTGATGATTGACAAAAAGGGGGAGAAGTATTTAGTATATATGCATGTTTTGGAGAAGTATTTATGTTTATGCATATATGTTTTGTGTTGCAAATAGGAGAAAAAGAATTTTATGAGTTGTATGCTTGATTGGCATGTTTATCTCCTTGTATTTGCATACATGTTTATGTGCTTTCATTGTATATATATTTTATTGTTATGCATGAGTTAAGGGGGGCTTCTTTGGAGCTTTACTTTAATCCATGCATAAATAACTTCATGAGTTTTGTCATCATCAAAAAGGGGGAGATTGTTAGCCCAAAGACCCATCACTCTAGTTTTGATGATGATCAACTCATGTAGCTATAGTACTAATGATCTTGTATTTAATTAGTCTCAGATTTATGATCAAGATCTTAGTAGGTGTGTAGCTTCAACAAAGGATTTAAAGTCAAGTTTGGAGCTAGCACGGTTTGGTTCAAGAGCTTGTGCATCAAGACCACATCAAGTACTCAAGAGGAGTCTAACTCGTTGGATCGTGTTTGGACCAAATCAAGAAGATGAGAAGACTTCAAGATCAAGACTTGAGTCTAGGTTTGTTTTTATTAAGATTTTGTTTTAGATTAAAATGTAAAGGATAGAATTGTTGGTGGATTGCTCAAGTATATCTTATACACACACACTCTTGATTTAGATGAGTTTTCATAAAAGAGTTTTTATTTTGGAAAAATATAAAAGAGTTTTCTTTTTGAAAAATACCGGTTTGATTTTTGGACTTCATATATACATGTGTTTTTAACCAAAACCATTTTAGAGTTAAATGTCAAAAACATAGATATTTCACCATGTATGTGTAGTGGATCATATCCATACACTCTATGCTTTAAAAGAGTTTAAAATATCTTATTTTTGTATTTGGAGAAGTTTGAAAAAATAAGTTTTGAAAAACCAATTTGGAAAAATACGGTTTTTGTTTTTAGCCAAAATTCTAAGTTGCAAAAATAGTTCAAATTGTTTGTAACATGTCTTGATTTTGCTCAAACATGTTTGATTATCAAAGAATAATACTGAACCTATTTTTGTAGATTTTTCATGATTTTATGGGAATTTATTTAAGCTAACAAGCCAACATTTTATATCCCTAGTTAAAGCCTGCCAGGCTCTGGCGGTCGACCGACCGGTCTACCGGACCAAGAGCCGGTCGACCAGAGCGGTCGACCGATGTGCACAGATATGCATAGGATGGGGCGGTCGACCGCACGGTCGACCGCCAGAGAGCAGCTGCTCTCTGAAAAGTGCCCGGTCAACCGGGCGGTCGACCGGCAGAGAGCTGAGCTCTCTGTATCCTGGCCACGGTCGACCGGCCGGTCGACCGCTGGCTCAACGGTCAGAAATCTGACCGTTGGCCGGTCGACCGGGCGGTCGACCAAGAGGCCAGTCTGGCTCCCAACGGATAGTTTTTCTAGCCCTATAAATTGGGGCTTTTGGGGGCTGTTTTAAATAAGATTTTGAGAAGAGTTTTGGGCTAGTTTTGCATACCCATTTCAGTGGCTATATCCACAAGTTTTAGAGCTTTATTTTCAAATCAAAAGAGAGTTTCATCAAGAGTTTTTCAAAAGTAATTCTTGAGTTTTCCTTCATCATTTTATATCCTAGTTTTCTCACACACCACTTGAGCTATCCATTGCTATATCTACCTATAGGGATATTTGTTGTGAGAGGATTTTAGGTGATCAAAGTGTTGTGATCACCAAAGTTCTATTTTGTACTTTGAGGAGGCGGACGTGTGTGTTCGCATTGTTTCGGGTTCTAGTGGGAACTTTGTGTTTGAGGTGCGGCCTCGGCGAGCTAGTGGGCATGCGGTGTGTTCTTGTGGGAACAAGAGAGGGACTAGAGAGTCCAAGAGCTTGTAGTGTTGCGGCACCAAGTGATCCGGTGGGATCGATTTTAGTGAAAATCTTTCATAGTGTTGAAGGCGGGGACGTAGAGCAAGTGTGCTCGAACCTCGAAACAAATCTCCCGTGTTTTCGATTGCTCTCTCTCTATCTCTTACTTGTTTATATCTTGCATGCTTATATTATTGTGTTTATCTTTATATGCTTGATATACATTGTGTGCTTAATTGTTATATGCTTGGGGATTGTTTGCTAACACTTGTATTCAACCAAGAGAGCCAACGCGGTACCTCAACTCTTATCTAGAGGAATCTTGAGGAGTTAGTCCAGAGCCCTTCACGGAAATCCGGCTACACTCTTGTGTTATACGTGGTGTTTAGTTTAAGAAGGTATAGTTTGCATTTAATAAGTTTTTAATTCCGCATTAATTGATCATTAGATTAGCCATCACCTATTCACCCGCCCCCTCTAGGTGAGTACATAGTGAAGATAAATGTGATGATGAATCTTTGTGTTTGATGAAGTATTTCAAGATGATTGTGAAAAGTCACCTAGAGGGGGGGGTGAATAGGTGACAATGCTTATCTATGAACTAAATGCAGAATTTAATAACTTAATGCAAATTACACTCAAGTGTGATCAACAAATGATTCACACACAACCAAGCCAAGCAAATATGAATGCACAATATGAATAAGGCAAGGCACAAAGTAAAGAGAGAGATAGAGAGAGCCAATGGATCAAGCGCAAACAACAAGATATGTTATCGAGGTTCGAGCACCCAGCTCTACATCCCCGCCTTCGACACACGAAGGATTTCCACTAGCTCGTCCACCTAGGACCCTTTACAAGGAGTACCCAACACTCCTCTCTTTACAACCTCCTCCCTGAGGCAAACTCCAACAATCACAACCTCCTCCTTGAGGCAAATTCCAAACCAATACAACAAACTCCCAATCACCAACCAATACAAGGATCACCTCTCAACTAGAGGGATACAACCCAAAGCACAAAGCTAAGAAAAGATTGGGTTACACCTTGGTGGTCACAACAACAACCACAAACAACTTCTTCTTCCACACAAATAACCTATAGATATAGATAGTAGAGTTTGCTCAAGTGTGGAGAAAACCAAGGGATATGAAACCAGCAACTCAAAGAAAAACCTTTGGAAAACAAATGAAATCAAGATATAGAAGTTCAAACAAAAGCTTTTCCCAAAATCCCTTTTCTTTGGTTTTCAAACCCTAATCAAAAACACAAAGATTGTTCACTTTGAATCCAAAAACCTATTTTTCTTGCAGCAAAAAACACCAGAGAGATAGAAAATTTTAGCCCAAAAATTCTTGGAGAAAAACTCTCTCAAATGGGGTATTTATAGGCAATTTAGAAAACTAGCCGTTTACAGAATATTTGCCAGATTTACCCTGCCGGTCGACCGGCCCGGTCGACCGCCCAACGGTCAAATTCTGAACCGTTGTGGCTACCGGTCGACCGCCTCGGTCGACCGAGAATTCCTGAGAGCCAACAGCTCTCCGTCGGCCGACCGCTTCGGTCGACCGGATACAGAGTCAGCCAGCGTGCACGTATCCGTGCACGTCGGTCGACCGGAACGGTCGACTGGCTTCTTTGGTGCGGTCGACCGTACCAGTCGACCGGCCAAGCCTGGCAGACAAAAATCAGGTCTGAAATCTGGGGAAAAATATTATAATAAATCCCACAAAATCTCTAAAATTTCACAAAAATAGTTTTATCATTTTATATTGAAATACAAACTTGTGTTAAAAATCCTAACACAAATTTCAAACATATTTGACTATTTTTGTGTCATAGAAATTTTGCCAAAAACCAAAAACCGTATTTTCTAAAACCTTGTATTTTGAATAGAAAATACACATTGTCTAAAACTCATCCATGATACAAAAATATGATATTTAAACACTTTGAAGCATATTGTATATGAATAGAAATTCAATATACAAGAAACATATATATCATGATTTTTGTCATTAAGTCCAAAAATATGTTTTGTTGTAAATACCAAAACATAAAACACATGGAATAGATTATCAAACAAAGTTTGTCTAAACAATTGAAGCATGCATGTATATAGAACAAATCTAATATACATAAACCATGTAAACTTGTTTTGATAAAAAATCTATTCATGAAAACCAAGATCGGTTAAACCTAAAACCGAAAATCAAAAACCAATATTCAAAACATGAAACGTGTGTGTTGTGAACTTGAGCATTATCATACTATTCTAATCTTTACAATTAGGCTCTAAACACAAACTAAAACTATGGATACCTAAGTCTTCTTGTAGAGCGCCGTCTCCAAGTTGACTCGGTCCAAACCGTGATTCACCAAGCAAGTGCTATATATGATCTTTGACACTTGGGCTCTTGAATCAACATGTGCAAGCTTCCAAATCGTCTTGTTGAAGCTAAACACCAACTAATATCTTGGTTAATGGTCTGAAACTAAAATCACAAGATTATTAGTACACATAACTACATGAGTTAATCATCATCAAAACTAGAGTGGAAGGCCTTTGGGCCAACAATCTCCCCCTTTTTGATGATGACAAAACTCATGGAGTTATATATGCATGGATTAAAGTAAAGCTTCAAGGAAGCTCCCCTTAACTCATGCATAGGAATAAACAAACAATAAGATGCATATAAACAAGGTTCTTGACATAAAATGAATATGCATATGAAACATGCTATTGATTCCAATGGATATAATAAAAAACAAACCCATAATGCTCTTGATACCAATACCAATGGAGATGAAATGAACATAAAACTGAAAACTCATGCATATCAATTCCAATAAATCTTCTCCCCCTTTTTGTCAATCATCAACAAAGGGGTAAAAACAAAATAGATATGAATTCTTCTCCCCCTAAATATATGAAACAAAGAATAAACAAACTACTTCAAGGGGTGAAACCAAAAATGATACCAATTAAAAAATGTGTCAAAGAAGTGCATTATGATATCAATAGAAAGTGATCATAAAAACATTTAAGAAATGCCTACCAATTACCAATTGAAAGTAAGAGGGGCATTGAAAACAAATATGATCCCAATTGAAATTAAAACATATTGAAAATAAAACACATGATACCAATTAAAAAACACATTGATACCAATTGAAGATATATATCTTTATAAGCATATGATACCAATTAAAATCAATAATCATTCTTAAATCAATTTTTTTTCTCATATTCACTACCACCCAATCATGTGCAAGTTTAAAATGATTTTCATTATAAAGTATACATGAACATGATCTCCCATCCAACCACCCTTAGATGGTAGGGGTTTTCAAAAATAGATTTGAAATTATAGTTTGTTTGAAAATCTCTACCAAAATGAAGAATAACTCAACTAGTTATATGAGATTCTTCAATAGGGAAATGAAAACAAAATAGTTTTTCATGAAATACATATAAATCACATGGCACTAAAACACTCAAAATCTAGATAGCACAAATTGTACTAAATCATGAGAAAACATTAAATAGGGTGAGTGTACAAGTGTTGTGTGAAACATATCATCATGAAAAATGGACAATCAAGCTCAATTGAAATTCCTTTAAAATATAAACATATGAAAACTAAATTTTCATTACTAAAGGAAATCTCCTAAAAACATGAAAATCTAAACTCTTCATTAAAAGTCAATTTATACTTCAAGGTATATGTATGTTTAGACAAAGCAAAAGTATACATACATATCCCTAAACACAATTGAGTCCAAAATATAGATTTGCATGAAAAGCAAATGACTCAAGGGGCATACATGTATATCTTAAGGTTTGGCAAACTAGACATATACATGAAGTGAAAACACTTTATCATAGAAAACACATGATCATAAAACATATCAAAATGAGGAATACAAGTTTGAATGCATGAATCATCAAAACTAGACTATACTAGCACATCTAATGAGTACAAATAGGCATCCAAGTACAAACATATATAAAGGTTTATTTGTGGCCCATTCTATGTACAAGTATAACTCCTAGTTATCATGAAAACTAACATCTAAGCATATATTCAAATCATAAAGCATAAAACAAGTCATAAATCAACAATTATTCTAAAAATGATCCTTATGTAAATTCATATGCTATAAGAATCAAGATATACATAATATCAAAACAATTGTGAAAACACAAAATATGGAATCATATAAACAATGGTGATTACAAATTGCAATACATGAATCATTAAAACACAAAATCATAGAATCATGAACATCATATGATCATTGTGCATATGCATGTACATTAGATCTAAATCATACATGTTAGTTTAAACAAGGTGAGACACTAAATGTAGATTCCAAATGAAGCATGGGTGCTCAAGTAGCTAAACATGTACAACCTTAATCTAATAAACATAGCACAAGCATAATGAATCAAAACACAACATGCTATAAAAGGATGGACATAAAAAGCATGCAAATAAAAATGGGAGTTAGAGAGTGATACCAAAACCGATGAAGGTGCATCTCTAGTTCTCCAAACCACGGTGGTCCTCCCACCAAATCTCCTTGAGAGTGAAGCATCCAAATGGTTCTCCTTTTAGCTTAGAATGCATCCAACTCAAGGCACCAATACCCTCACGTGACGCGAGAGCCTCCACCTACATCAAACATCAAAGAGGTGGATCTTGGTACCCATTTCTTTGTGGGTCCACGGGGGTTAGTATCTTTTCTAACCCAAACATAATTAGTTGCTAAATTTTCATGATAAATGCGATCATAACAAAATCTAGCAAGGTGGCCTTTTCGACCACAATGTGTACATGTGTACACGTGAGCATACATATGATGGTGGTGATCATGAAAAGCATGTGTATGCCTAGATGGGTGTGCATGCAAGGTTGGAACTTGTTTCTTGCGAACCAAGGTTTCCAATCGTGTGTGATTCATGGCACAATGGCTCAAAGTGGAGCCCAAACTATCAACACTTTTCTTCAAAACAAGTATATCATTTTCAATGTTAGAAGATAGAGTGGAGCATGCAATAGGTGTGCTAGAACATGAAGCAACATTAGCATGGCAAACATCAATCTCTTTTTGCAAAGATTTATTTTTAATCAAAACCAAATCCAATTCTCTAGTAATTGAATCAATATCATTTTTCAAAGTAAGATTTTCTTTAAAAGTAAAATCCAATTTTGAAGATAAAATCTCATTGTGCTTTACAACATCATCACAATCATTTTTGTTTTTCAAAAATCATTTTCCTTTAAAGCAAGTTCAAGTTGAGATTTAAGTGAGTCACATTCACTTGCAATCTCTTCCTTCTCTTGCAAAACCAATTCAAAATTAGAGCATAAATTTTTTAATTCATTTTTCAAAACAAGATTATCCTCTTTTAACAAATCTTGTTCTTCTAACAAATTTTCAAGCTTTTGAGCAAGTTCCATATTTAAAGTTTGAACTTCAAAACAACCATGGCAATAGGAACTAGAGCTATCATCAATATGAGAATCCGATTGTACCTCAAGGGAGTTCTTCCCTTGGACCATGAGGCATTGCTCTTCGGACTTTTCTCTTTTAGATCTCCTGATCTTGTTAATTATCCTTGGAAGCTCGGGAGACGTCAAGATGCTCCAAACTGCAAAAGCCGAATCATAGTGATCAAAAAACGGGTAAAAGAAATTCATTTAGAGATGCTCTAAGTGCTCTAAGTGCTAATGCATTGGCCTTCTTATGCTTGCTACTATTAGGGAGGGATTCTATAGTGATGGCTTGATAAACTAGATGACCTAGTGTTTTTAAATGCCTAGTCATGTCCACCTTCCAACTATCAAGTCTAAAATGGTCAAACATAGGAGGGCTAGCCATGAGTGCAAACTAGTATGAGTGCAAATGAAAATGCAAGTGAAGATTAGCAAACCAAGATCACTCCTAGGTGGTTAAACCTAAATATCAGGAGCACTAGCTCTGATACCAATTGAAAAGTCACCTAGAGGGGGGGTGAATAGGTGACAATGCTAATCTATGAACTAAATGCGGAATTTAATAACTTAATGCAAATTACACTCAAGTGTGATCAACAAATGATTCACACACAACCAAGCCAAGCAAAAATGAATGCACAATATTGTTGGCCCAAGGTTACAATCACCCTTGTTTAGTGTATTTTGATGATTACAAAACATATTAGTTATTTGTACTAATAACAATTGTTGTTTAAGTGTGTTTCAGGTGTATTATCATACTAGAAGTACTCTCACTCAAATACAAGGCTTTTGGACTCAAGACAATTCAATTTGGGCTCAAGTTGCAATATTGAAGATCAAGTGAAGATAGCCCACCTTGAAGAATAGCTTTGAAGTCCTTTAGAAGTTTGTAAGTTTAGTATGTTAAAGTTTGAATATAGGAAATTTGGCTCTAGGATTTGCACACACACTTATTTCATGTATTTCCTATGTTTTGAAAATAGTTTTTGAAAATGGTTATTCTAAGTTTTATGCCTTAGTTTATATATACATGTACCAAAGCCTTATATCCTGAAAAACGTGTTTAAAACATGTGTATAAACTATTTTCTGCATAATACTTAGCTATATGTATTTTTAAAATATTTATCAAAATTTTTCTAACTCAAAATAGCCCTGTTTTTCAGTGTCAGGCAACATCGGTCGACCGGCCCGGTCGACCGGCGCTGTGCCTGGACATGCACTATTTGTGCATGTCCGTCGGTCGACCGGACCAGTCGACCGACAGAGAGCATTCTGCTCTCGGGAATTTTCGGTCGACCGGACCGGTCGACCGGAAGAAGGAAACTGTGTTTCCTCCTTTTGGGTCGGTCGACCGGACCGGTCGACCGGGAGCCAACGGCTACTTCCAGCTGGCCTGGCGGTCGACCGGACCGGTCGATCGCCAAGCCTGCAAATTAGCAACGGCTCTTTCCTCTTTGGGATTTTCTGAAAATCTGTTTTCTTTTTCTGTTTTAACAGACTTTTGGAGAGTTGTTGGGGTGCTTTTGCAGGTTGAATTAGGTGAAAAGCAAATGTTTTTAACTTATTTTCAACCCTATAAATAGAGGAGAAGTCTCTTCTTCATACTACTTAGAAAAATTCCTCAAGTTTTGTTGTTTTCAAAAGAGAAAAGAAAAATAGTTTGAAGCTTTCAATTCCCACTCTTTCAAGATTGTTTTTCAGTTGTGTTTGATTCTCTATATCACTCTACAACTGAAGTTTTTCTCACCACACTTCATAGAGCCAAAAATCCTATACTCATTCTATAGTGAAGTTGTAAATTGAAGTGAGAGTGTTTGTAAAAGATTGAGAAAAAGTGTAGTGATCAAGTTGTGATCACTTTGTTCTTGTAATTCCTTCTTGTGGAGCAACCTCTTCGGTAGAGGTCCTTTGTATTCGGTGGAGCTCGGTGCTCGGTCTTCGGTAGACCAATTGTAAAGGCATCCTCGGTGGATAGTGGAAACCCTTCACGGAGGTGAAGGCGGGGACTAGAGCAAGTGTGCTCGAACCTCGAAACAAATCATCTTGTTTGCGATTGCCTTTGCGTTATTCTTGCTTTACATTTCTCTTGCTTTATATTGTCTTGAATTATTTGCTTGAGAACTAACCCTCTACTTGTGCAATCTTGTCTTGTTTACTTTACTTGCTATACTTGTTGTGTTACATTGTGTGCATCTCATTTCTCATCATCATACTTGGCATTGATCGATCACACCTCTATACAACACGATTGCATTGCGCACCTCTAACCCATATCTAGGGGAATTGGGAGGAAGGAGTTCAGAACCTCGCAAGGGGTATTCGGCTCTTAGTCGTGTTTTGAGAGATCGTTGCATCACTTATTTAATTAAAAGTTTAAAAAGATCATTAGATTAGCATTCACACCTATTCACCCCCCCCCCCTCTAGGTGTTTTTCAATTGGTATCAGAGCTTGGACTCTATGATTAGGTTTAACCACCTTAGAGAAGATCCTAATTTGCTAATCATTTCATTCATTCTCATATAGTAAAAATGGCCGATGGAATTAAAACCCCTCCTAAGTTTGATGGACTTAACTTTCCCAGATGGAAAGTTAAGATGACCGTGTTTTTGCAATCTCTAGGTAGCCGAGTTGCAAAGGCCGTGACTAAGTCCTTTAGTGTACCCCCCGGTGACGAATCCACTTGGTCCGAAATAGAGACTAAGGAATTCGATGCCAATGCCAAAGCTCACTATGCACTTCTACAAGCCCTTAATGATGATGACATATCTAGGGTTATACATTGCAAATCCGCATATGAGATTTGGTCACACTTGATAGTGACACATGAGGGGACCTCACAAGTAAAGAAGGCTAAGATTGACCTTCTTCGGTCTCAATATGAAACATTTTGCATGCAAGAAAATGAAACCATAGATGATATGGTTACAAGATTTACCAAGATTACTAATGGACTCTCTTCCTTAGGTGAAGATATCAACAATGATCAAAGAGTAAGGAAGATCATCCGGGCTCTTCCTCCTTCATGGGAAGTTAAAGCTACAACCTTGAAGGAACTCAACGACAATGAAGAGATGGAGCTCATAGGTCTCATTGGGAACCTCAAAACCCATGAGATGGAAAGGAAAGCAAGGGAGGACATGGCTCCTACCAAGAAGAAGACCATCGCCTTCAAGAGTCAAGCTACACACTCCGATGAAGATGATGAAGAAGAAGATGATGAGGAGCTCTCACTCCTTGTTAAGAATGTCCGGAGGATGTACAACAAGGTGAAGTACCAAGGTAGAAGGAGATGGCAAGGAGGCAAAGAAGAAAGAAAGATCATATGCTTCAATTGCCAAAACCGGGACACATTGTGGCGGAGTGTCCGGAAAAAGCAAAGCCTTCCACTTCAAAGAAGCCTTACAAGAAGAAGGTTATGAAGGCAACTTGGGATTCGGAGACCGAATCCGAAGAAGAGATTGACACCGCCAACATGTGCTTCATGGCCAATGAAAGCACAAGCAAGGTAACCCCTTCCACCCCTTTTGATGATGAACTCTCCATGGATGAACTAGGAGAAGCTTTTGTTGAGTTATCACAAAATTATGATTTCTTAAAGAAAAAGTATTTAAAAATGAAAAAGGAAAATGAATCTTTAAGTCATCAAGTTTTTACTCTTACAAAAGAAAAGGATGATTTGGTTTCCAACTTGACCACTACTAAAAATGATTTTGAAAAATATAAGATTTCTTGCAAAGGTAAGGCCCCACTAATTGATTCTAATGAAGTTTCTATGCTTAAGGAAAGATTAGATTCATTAAGTGTTGTTTTGAAAAATTGTGAATTTAACAAAAAGAAAATTGAGGCTATGTTTCCTAAGAAGCAAGCCCCAAAGAAAAATGCTCATGTTCATGTTCATGCTACACAACCTAAACAACATGGCAAAACCCCAAAACATGCTCACACTACACATCATGCTTTCATGTATAGAAAAGTGTACTCATGTTCACATTGTGGGCGGAAAAGACACTTAGCTAATTTTTGTTATGATAGACTAAGTGCATCACATCATAATGTTTGGGTTCGTAACACTAACTTTCAAGGACCCAAGAAAGTTTGGGTACCAAAGTCAACTATTGTTTTAAATGATGTAGGTACTTTCCAAAGCCCAACGACGTAGAGGTTTGTGGTATCTTGATAGCGGTTGCTCAAGGCACATGACTTGGGACATCAACAACTTTGCAACCCTATCAAGATATCATGAAGGTGGCACCGTCACCTTTGGAGATGACGCCAAGGGTAAAATCATCGGTATTGGTAATGTAAAACTTGGCACCTCTCCTTTAATTAAAAATGTAGTTTTAGTTGATGGCCTCAAGCATAATCTCTTAAGTGTTAGTCAACTTTCTGATAAAGGTTTTGATGTTGTTTTTGATAATCTTGCTTGTAAAGTTATTGATAGAATTTCTAATGTTTGTGTATTTTCCGGTTTTCGTGAAAGTAATGTTTATATGATTGATATGTTAAATATGTCTTGTAATATTACTTGTTTGAAAGCCCTCGATGATGACTCTTGGTTGTGGCATAGGAGATTAGGGCATATTTCTTTTGATCACATTTCTAGGTTAAACACAAAGGAAATGGTGAAAGGTATTCCTTGTTTGAATTTTGAAAAGGGCCGAGTTTGTGACGCATGTCAATTTGGGAAACAAACTAAGTCTTCTTTCAAGTCAATTAAGGATATCATGACATCACGTCCTTTGGAATTAATCCATATGGATCTATTTGGCCCAACACAAACCAAAAGTCTAAGTGGGAATAGATTTGCTTATGTTTTGGTTGATGATTTTTCAAGATTTACATGGGTTTTCTTTCTTGAACACAAAAACCAAGCATTTTCGTATTCCAAACTTTTAAGAAAAGAGTTGAAAAAGAAAAGGATTCTTTGATTTTGAGAATAAGAAGTGATAGAGGAGGTGAATTCATTAACCAACCCTTTACTACTTTTTGTGATGAACATGGAATAAAGCATGAACTTTCTTGTCCTAGAACTCCACAACAAAATGGAGTAGTTGAACGGAAAAATAGAACATTACAAGAGATGGCTAGGACAATGCTAAGTGAATACGGTCTACCACATTATTTGTGGGCCGAGGCCGTTAATACATCATGCTACATATCTAATCGTGTTTTCTTGTGTAAAAATACAACTAAAACTTCTTTTGAAATGTACTTTTCTAGAAAACCAAATGTTTCTTATTTCAAAGTTTTTGGATGCAAATGTTTTGTTTTAAACACAAAAGATAATTTGGGAAAATTTGATCCTAAATCCTATGAGGCTATTTTTGTAGGTTACTCAAATACTAGTAAGGCTTATAGAGTTTTCATTAGATCATCATTGACTATTGAAGAGTCTATTCATGTTAAATTTGAGGAATCTAACAAGTTTGTTAAGAATGTTGTAGAGATAGATGCATTGGATGAAGGCATGGAGAAAGTGACCTTGGAGGATGCTTCTACTATGGGAGACAAACCAAAGGATGATGAAGGAAGCAATGCTAAAGTGGAAGAGGCACAAGGGAATGAAAATCAAACACATGAGGTGGAGCCTACTCAACCACTACCAAAGGATTGGAGATACAATCCACATCATCCCAAGGACCTCGTCATAGGTGAAGTATCAAAAGGGGTAACTACTCGCTCTAAAATTCAAGACTATTGTGGCCACTTTGCATTTATTTCAAACATAGAACCCAAAAATGTGCTCGAAGCCGAGGCCGATTCATATTGGTTGCTAGCCATGCAAGAGGAACTCAATCAATTTGAGCGCAACCAAGTTTGGCACCTTGTTCCTAGGCCCCACGATAGACCAACAATTGGTACTAAGTGGATCTTTAAGAACAAGTTGGATGAATCGGGTAATGTAGTTAGAAACAAGGCTAGGTTAGTTGCCCAAGGTTACACTCAAATCGAAGGGATCGATTTTGAAGAAACCTTTGCACCCGTAGCACGGCTTGAAGCCATACGGATGACACTAGCATTTGCCTCATATAAAGATTTCAAATTATTTCAAATGGATGTTAAAAGTGCTTTTCTAAATGGATTTATTGAAGAGGAGGTGTATGTTGAACAACCCCCCGGGTTTGTTGATCCTACACATCCGGATTTTGTTTTTAAATTAGATAAAGCTCTTTATGGTTTAAAACAAGCCCCTAGGGCTTGGTATGAAAGACTTTCTTCATTTTTGATTTCAAATGGTTTAAGAAAGGTAAAATTGATACAACCTTGTTTACAAAACATGTAGAAAATGACATTCTTATTGTGCAAATTTATGTAGATGATATTATTTTGGTTCTACTAATGAATCTCTTTGCAAAGCTTTTGAGTCATGCATGAAGGATGAATTTGAAATGTCTATGATGGGGGAGCTCAACTATTTCCTTGGACTCCAAATCAAGCAAAGGAAGGATGGGATTTTCATCAATCAAGCCAAGTACACAAAGGAACTAATCAAAAGGTTTGGTCTTGAAGGATCAAGAGTAAGCAAAACTCCCATGGCAACAACTACAAAGCTTGACAAGGATGAACAAGGTAAAAGTGTAGACATTAAACTTTATAGAAGCATGATTGGTAGCTTGCTTTATTTGACGGCTAGTAGGCCGGATATTATGTTTTCCGTTTGTCTTTGTGCACGTTTTCAATCTTGTCCTAAAGAATCTCACATAATAGCGGTTAAACGCATAATTAGATACCTTAAGGGCACTATTGAAATGGGTTTATGGTATCCTAAAACCGGATTATTTGAAATGAAGAGTTTTTCGGATGCCGACTATGCGGGTTGTAGGGTAGATAGGAAGAGCACAAGTGGAACATGTCAATTCTTAGGTAATTGTCTTGTATCTTGGTCTTCCAAAAAGCAAAATTCGGTAGCCCTATCAACCGCCGAGGCGGAGTATGTTGCGGCCGGAGCTTGTTGTGCACAAGTTCTTGGATGAAACATACTCTCCTTGACTATGATTTACACTTTGATCATGTTAAAATATTTTGTGATAATACTAGTACTATTCACATGACAAAGAATGCAAATCAACATAGTAAAACCAAACACATTGACATTAGGTATCACTTTCTTAGAGATCATTATGAGAAAGGTGATATTGATATTGATTATGTTTCTACCGATTTTCAACTTGCCGATATTTTTACTAAACCTCTAGATTATGCTAGATTTTCATTTATTTGTGGTGAGTTGAATGTTTGTATTATGGATTCTTAAAATTAAAAATGGTTTTTTCTATTGTTTTGTTTTAACCCTTTTTGATGTATGACAAAAAGGGGGAGAATAAGTTTGATATTTGGAAAATAAGTGTTTAAGTTTTAAACTTTCTAAGTTTGATAAAGTTTGATATTATTTGAGTTTCATTTCATGAAGAAAAAGAAAGTTTGTGTTTCCTTGAGTTTTTGGACAAAAACTATTGTGTTTGTTAAATGCTTTATGTATGATTACATAGCTTTTCATATTCATGATAAATACATAGCATTGTTTGAGGGGGAGCTTTCCAAGCTTTTCCTCCTTTATTTGTTTCAATAACCTATATGTTTTGTCATCATCAAAAAAGGGGAGATTGTTGGCCCAAGGTTACAATCACCCTTGTTTAGTGTATTTTGATGATTACAAAACATATTAGTTATTTGTACTAATAACAATTGTTGTTTAAGTGTGTTTCAGGTGTATTATCATACTAGAAGTACTCTCACTCAAATACAAGGCTTTTGGACTCAAGACAATTCAATTTGGGCTCAAGTTGCAATATTGAAGATCAAGTGAAGATAGCCCACCTTGAAGAATAGCTTTGAAGTCCTTTAGAAGTTTGTAAGTTTAGTATGTTAAAGTTTGAATATAGGAAATTTGGCTCTAGGATTTGCACACACACTTATTTCATGTATTTCCTATGTTTTGAAAATAGTTTTTGAAAATGGTTATTTTTAAGTTTTATGCCTTAGTTTATATATACATGTACCAAAGCCTTATATCCTGAAAAACGTGTTTAAAACATGTGTATAAACTATTTTCTGCATAATACTTAGCTATATGTATTTTTAAAATATTTATCAAAATTTTTCTAACTCAAACAGCCCTGTTTTTCAGTGTCAGGCAACATCGGTCGACCGGCCCGGTCGACCGGCGCTGTGCCTGGACATGCACTGTTTGTGCATGTCCGTCGGTCGACCGGACCAGTCGACCGACAGAGAGCATTCTGCTCTCGGGAATTTTCGGTCGACCGGACCGGTCGACCGGAAGAAGGAAACTGTGTTTCCTCCTTTTGGGTCGGTCGACCGGATCGGTCGACCGGGAGCCAACGGCTACTTCCAGCTGGCCTGGCGGTCGACCGGACCGGTCGACCGCCAAGCCTGCAAATTAGCAACGGCTCTTTCCTCTTTGGGATTTTCTGAAAATCTGTTTTCTTTTTCTGTTTTAACAGACTTTTGGAGAGTTGTTGGGGTGCTTTTGCAGGTTGAATTAGGTGAAAAGAAAATGTTTTTAACTTATTTTCAACCCTATAAATAGAGGAGAAGTCTCTCCTTCATACTACTTAGAAAAATTCCTCAAGTTTTGTTGTTTTCAAAAGAGAAAAGAAAAATAGTTTGAAGCTTTCAATTCCCACTCTTTCAAGATTGTTTTTCAGTTGTGTTTGATTCTCTATATCACTCTACAACTGAAGTTTTTCTCACCACACTTCATAGAGCCAAAAATCCTATACTCATTCTATAGTGAAGTTGTAAATTGAAGTGAGAGTGTTTGTAAAAGATTGAGAAAAAGTGTAGTGATCAAGTTGTGATCACTTTGTTCTTGTAATTCCTTCTTGTGGAGCAACCTCTTCGGTAGAGGTCCTTTGTATTCGGTGGAGCTCGGTGCTCGGTCTTCGGTAGACCAATTGTAAAGGCATCCTCGGTGGATAGTGGAAACCCTTCACGGAGGTGAAGGCGGGGACTAGAGCAAGTGTGCTCGAACCTCGAAACAAATCATCTTGTTTGCGATTGCCTTTGCGTTATTCTTGCTTTACATTTCTCTTGCTTTATATTGTCTTGAATTATTTGCTTGAGAACTAACCCTCTACTTGTGCAATCTTGTCTTGTTTACTTTACTTGCTATACTTGTTGTGTTACATTGTGTGCATCTCATTTCTCATCATCATACTTGGCATTGATCGATCACACCTCTATACAACACGATTGCATTGCGCACCTCTAACCCATATCTAGGGGAATTGGGAGGAAGGAGTTCAGAACCTCGCAAGGGGTATTCGGCTCTTAGTCGTGTTTTGAGAGATCGTTGCATCACTTATTTAATTAAAAGTTTAAAAAGATCATTAGATTAGCATTCACACCTATTCACCCCCCCTCTAGGTGTTTTCAAATATGAATAAGGTAAGGCACAAAGTAAAGAGAGAGATAGAGAGAGCCAATGGATCAAGCGCAAACAACAAGATATGTTATCGAGGTTCGAGCACCCAGCTCTACATCCCCGCCTTCGACACACGAAGGATTTCCACTAGCTCGTCCACCTAGGACCCTTTACAAGGAGTACCCAACACTCCTCTCTTTACAACCTCCTCCCTGAGGCAAACTCCAACAATCACAACCTCCTCCTTGAGGCAAATTCCAAACCAATACAACAAACTCCCAATCACCAACCAATACAAGGATCACCTCTCAACTAGAGGGATACAACCCAAAGCACAAAGCTAAGAAAAGATTGGGTTACACCTTGGTGGTCACAACAACAACCACAAACAACTTCTTCTTCCACACAAATAACCTATAGATATAGATAGTAGATTTTTGCTCAAGTGTGGAGAAAACCAAGGGATATGAAACCAGCAACTCAAAGAAAAACCTTTGGGAAACAAATGAAATCAAGATATAGAAGTTCAAACAAAAGCTTTTCCCAAAATCCTTTTCTTTGGTTTTTCAAACCCTAATCAAAAACACAAAAGATTGTTCACTTTGAATCCAAAAACCTATTTTTCTTGCAGCAAAAACACCAGAGAGATAGAAAATTTTAGCCTAAAAATTCTTGGAGAAAAACTCTCTCAAATGGGGTATTTATAGGCAATTTAGAAAACTAGCCGTTTACAGAATATTTGCCAGATTTACCCTGCCGGTCGACCGGCCCGGTCGACCGCCCAACGGTCAAATTCTGAACCGTTGTGGCTACCGGTCGACCGCCTCGGTCGACCGAGAATTCCTGAGAGCCAACAGCTCTCTGTCGGTCGACCGCTTCGGTCGACCGGATACAGAGTCAGCCAGCGTGCACGTATCCGTGCACGTCGGTCGACCGGACGACTGGCTTCTTTGGTGCGGTCGACCGTACCAGTCGACCGGCCAAGCCTGGCAGACAAAAATCAGGTCTGAAATCTGGGGAAAAATATTATAATAAATCCCACAAAATCTCTAAAATTCCACAAAAATAGTTTTATCATTTTATATTGAAATACAAACTTGTGTTAAAAATCCTAACACAAATTTCAAACATATTTGACTATTTTTGTGTCATAGAAATTTTGCCAAAAACCAAAAACCGTATTTTCTAAAACCTTGTATTTTGAATAGAAAATACACATTGTCTAAAACTCATCCATGATACAAAAATATGATATTTAAACACTTTGAAGCATATTGTATATGAATAGAAATTCAATATACAAGAAACATATATATCATGATTTTTGTCATTAGGTCCAAAAATATGTTTTGTTGTAAATACCAAAACATAAAACACATGGAATAGATTATCAAACAAAGTTTGTCTAAACAATTGAAGCATGCATGTATATAGAACAAATCTAATATACATAAACCATGTAAACTTGTTTTGATAAAAAATCAATTCATGAAAACCAAGATCGGTTAAACCTAAAACCGAAAATCAAAAACCAATATTCAAAACATGAAACGTGTGTGTTGTGAACTTGAGCATTATCATACTATTCTAATCTTTACAATTAGGCTCTAAACACAAACTAAAACTATGGATACCTAAGTCTTCTTGTAGAGCGCCGTCTCCAAGTTGACTCGGTCCAAACCGTGATTCACCAAGCAAGTGCTATATATGATCTTTGACGCTTGGGCTCTTGAATCAACATGTGCAAGCTTCCAAATCATCTTGTTGAAGCTAAACACCAACTAATATCTTGGTTAATGGTCTGAAACTAAAATCACAAGATTATTAGTACACATAACTACATGAGTTAATCATCATCAAAACTAGAGTGGAAGGCCTTTGGGCCAACAGATTGGGATACACATACACCTCCTAAGGAGAAAGTTAAATCATACTGTGAGGATATTTGTAAAGATGATGAATCTCTATTTCTTGATATATTGTTTAAAGATAAATGCGATCATAGTGGTGAGAAAATGTGTGTTAGTCTAGAGTTCACTTGGAAAGAAGGAAGATTGATTTAAGTATCTTCTCATTCAATGAACCAACTAATGATCAATCGTTTGAAAAGATAACTCAAGAACCTGAAATTGACGAAAGCTTTAAAAACCTCATCGAAGATGAACTTAACTATTTGGATGAATCAATTAGGGATGCTTTGGTTAGTTACACACCTCCAAAAAAATGATTAATTCAAGTTTTGAGGAGATATATGAGAATGAGCTCAAAATTCTAGGTATTCATGTTATGTATGCCCCAATAGTATTTTTTGATGACGATGATGAATTTATGAAGTGTGGAAGAGGGAAGAAGAGTAAGAGGAAATTGAGGAACAAATTGGAGAGGATGAACATAAAAATGACAAAACGATTGGTCTCCCTATTGTGCCCTATAAAGAGAACTCATTAGAATGATGGGAAACGAGGTAGAGGTATCAATCCTAAAAAAAAATCTAGGTGAGGGAGATGCATGTGTTGTACATATATTTGTATATTATTATTATTATTTTTTTCTTTTTTTACACTTTATTTCATGCGTTCATTCATACATTGAGGACAATGCATGAGATAGGTGCGGGGGAGAGTTTACTAACACACTAACATAGGTTAAAAAAAAAATTTAACTTTTTTTTAAAAATACTTTTTAAAAAAGGAAATAATATTTGACTTACATTTTGCAAGTAATTAAGTTAATTTTAAGTAATAGAAAAATCATAATTAATATTTCTTACTACTTGATCAAAATAAAAGTATTTATTTTATTTTTAGGTTTAGAAGGAAAAATTGAGAAAGTAATTTAGTCTTGATATCCTTACCTTGATGAAATATGCATGTTTTATACACTTACACATTTGGGATTCAAAATAAAAACTCTTGTGAAAAGTATATATAAAACAAACCTAATTATTAATTAGCTAGGTACTTTGGTCTAAGAAAGCTTTGGTATTTACGCGAAATGTAATTAGGTAAGTTTGAAAAATATATATTATAATTTATGTATTAACATATCTAATATTCGACTAGTTAGGTCTTAGGGCCTCAAGAAGCCTTGATACCTACACGAAAGAATATTAAATGAGTTATACATATTAAAAAAAGAAGCGCTTAAAGGGCAACGAAGTGGTAATACTTCGAATTTCTTACAAACAAAAAAGAGAAAAGTAATAAATATATACGACATGAGAGTTATAGTTGAAGAATCCCAAGTAAAAAAAAAAATTCATGCATATGACTTAGGGTAAAGAAAATAGGCTCGATGAGAAATTCAGTTTGAATCCTAACCTAAATTGATAAATAAATATTTGAATAAAGACAAAGTATAAGAATGATCAATTTGGTAATCCTAAAAACTTATAAATTGCTTAAGTTTTACAAAGATATTTCAAATATTTTCCCTCATTTAAAATAGAATTTCAAAAATACTAACATTTTATTTTTCTTTCTTCATAGATTTTGTGGTGTAATCCACTGAAAACCCTCACAAGACAACACTCGTCCTCTAGGGGTAACCTAGAGGTTTAACGATTTGTTACGCATGCTAAGTGCAATTGTGGCATCTACAAAAGTGATATTAGGATTGTTAGCTTTTTTTATTTTACTCGAGGACGAGCAAAAATATAGGTGTGGGGTTGTGATTAGTCATCAAAAATGCATATTTTCATTCACATTACCATACTAAATTTTTATAAAATATTACTATTTAATTCATTTATTGTTTAGTAATGTGCAGGTCTCCAAGATCCAAGAAAGACCAAGAGAAAGCCTAAAAGAAGCCAAAAGCCCACACGAAATATGAAAACAAAGATTAATTAGGAAAGATAAAGGAAACAACTTTTCTATCCCATTAAATTTGGATTAATCTAAAGGAGGAGAAGGATAGAACAAGATGGATCCTAATCCTAATTAAAGATAGAGGTGGACATCTATTTAACCCTGGTTTCTTGCACTATAAGATGAACATAAAGGGGAGAAAATCTGAATTTGATTCGGATTTGGAGTAGCTTGGTCTCCAAGTCATTTAAAGAGATCATCGTACTTCAAAATTCAGAGCTCAAATCAAGATCTGAGGATATATTTTCAGATGGACGGATCAAACGAGGCCACGCATGAAAACGCGTGGCCATTAGCCATGCTTTTGCCGCGAAAACGTGGCAAAAGCCGCGTTTCCGCAGCATTCTAGTGAGGGTTGGCGCCGTGTTTCCGTGGTAGAGTTGTACTGGGATTCTACGTCTCAAATCTCTTATAAAAATCATTGTAAAGCAACAGAGAAGGGCAGATCTCAAAAGCTCAAGCTTAGGATTTTCTTTAGATTCTCTTTCTTTTCGAATTTTCTTGTATTGTTTCATTTTTTTATTTAGAGAAGAAGATTATTGAAGAAGCAAAAGAGCTTCGTAATTGGCCGGTGACATCCAATAAAATAAGATTCTTTATTCTTTTTACTCTTCTTACTTTTTCAATTCAATTTTATTTTTTGCTTTAGCTTATTTGTTTTCTTCTTTTAGTTTTGATGCAATTTTTCTCATTCATAATAAAAATAAAAATATGAGTAACTAATTAAACTTATAGTTTGCTAATCTCTCGATCAACCTAAGTTTTGTTTAAAAAATGAACTGATTGAAATCCATACTTGTTAGAAACCCTAGGATTAAATTCGTATTCTTGAAGATAAATAAATAATTAGGTTTAACTAATTTAGGATTGCACTTTTTAATAATTATTCATAGTTCGTATTTAAATACTTTTATAGCATCATGTTAAGTTTACAAAAGACTTTTCTTATGCTATACTTAGAAATTAGGATGAACTAAAGTTCTTATTGTGTTTGGTGATAATTTAGAAAATGATATATTAGACCTTGAAGTTGATTAGTTCATGATGGTGGTTAAATGTGTGGATTCTCATATGAGTTACTTTTAAGATTAGATTTCTTTTATTTGATGAAAAATAGACGGGAATTAAATCAGATTTTGAGCATTTATTTAAAAATGATGTAGCTTTATAAAAAGATTGGATCTTGGACTTGGATTATCAGTAATCTCGATTGGAGTATGGTTGACTTGGGGTTAAGGAATATATGCAAATTGGATTTGCCTGAACTAGCAGATTATACATTTATGCAACTGACTTGTTACTTCAATTTTTGGATCTTGTGATTTGAGCTCGAGTGTAGTGGGAGGTTGATTGATGATCTTGATCTGATAGGATAGTGGTGGTTGGTTTGATATAGCTGAGTTTTCATTTCTATCAGTTGAGATTTGGATACACCAGTGACTTAGAGGATGGATATACTGATAACATAAATGATTGGAGTAGATTGATGAAGATGAGAGAACTAATTTATTTGGTCTACTAAACTGTGATTTATTTTGATGTTATATTCAATATTCGATGGTCACAATAATTGTTATTGAGACCATAAGTTGATGGGTCAGTTACCGATATCTCCTTAGTACAGATGGATGAGATTTTGATCAGTTCTAGATGAGATTATGTAGTAAAGAATCAGTATTCAGACTTGTTATTATATTTTTTCGTGTTACTAAAAATTACTAGAAAAGTATTGTTAGACCATAATATTGTGTACAATTTTATTGTTTACCGTATACACGGTTACTACTACTGTTCACTATTATTGTTACTGTTTACCGTGTATACGGTTACTGTTCATTGTTACTGTATCATTCCAATAATCTAGGGAACATGAATAATTGATTGATTTAATAATAATGTAATTGAACAACAACATCGAGATTGAAAAAATTGACGGAGGAGATAGCGTTTGTATTTTGGGTGGACCTAAAATACAGGTTGTGCAGCCGACTGAGGGTTCCACTGCAGGGTTCTCAGGGGATGAGTGACATTCCATCTGTTTGCAGTTCCACTATTTCACTGTGACATTATTGTTACTGTTACTGAGTACCTAGCGGCATGTCCTGGTTCAGCGCCAGGAAACTGAGGCTGTGGTTCTGAGTACATGGGAACCCACTTAAAGCATGGAGAATGTTTCCAACCGATCAGTATCAATAACTTAAAACCCTGATTGACATGTGTAGTAGGCGTAGTATGGAATGTGTTTATTGCATGTGGCAATTGGTGTTCGCTGACATAATAAATAATCATAACCTTTGTATATTGTACTATTATTGACTTATTGTACAGTGATGGACACATGATATATAGACTGTGATAGACACCTGACTTTACACATGGTTTTAATGGAGTTTGTTATCATTATTGTTTATTTATATGATGTATGTTATAATATTCTTAATGCTTTAACCGCTTTATTATTATATTATACTTTATCACATTATATGCACATGTACCTTCCCCTCATTTTAGACATTTATTGGGAGTTTTTTGACTCTCCTGGATTTGCGTATCCAAATCTATATAGCTTACCGTGTTGATGAGGTAATGGAGAGGATCACACGCATTACGTCAGGAGCCAGAGTTCCCTGTGCTTGATCCTCCAGTTGCGGTATCCTTTCTTACTTATGCTTATTAATTCTGTTATTCTTTGTATTCTGAACTTAGCTTTTATTCCATTTCGATTATTCATGAAATATTATATAATGGGGAGATTTCGATCTCCTGTTTTACTTATTACAAGTGTACGGTTGATTGTTTACAGCACTTGAGGGTCAATCCATAGGGACAGGTGGTTCTTACGGTTTCAACACTTCTAGGCGAATCAGGTAAAAAGTTTGTGCATGAAATTTCTAAACTACGTGTCAATCTAAGAAAATCAAGTCAAGCACTTAGAATTGAATCCCCTAAACTAGAATCGAGCGGTCAATTTTGGTCTCTATATCAGTCTGTTGTCACTCACCAAATCCCTGTTTCTGACAGGCAAATTAAGTTTGAATACTAGATTTAAGTATAGGGTATAATCCAGTTACATGATCCATCAAAGGTAAATAAAGTGACAGAATAAATTGGAGTAAGAAAGCGGTAAAACCCTAAGCATGGACCATTAACTCCCGATACATATCCTGTCAAATAACTAGTGGTTTCAGAAATAATCTCCTAAAAGTGGCGGGTCAATCGGTGTGTACAGCCCTAGATAGGAGATTTACTGTTGATCATACCAAATTCTAGCCTAGATTCATCTACCCTAGGTATTTGCAATAAGTCTAGCTACTCATGGTAAAGTTATTAACAAGGTAGTCTATTAAATAAAATATAATTAAATTAGATGATTATTTAAACATAACTAAATAACTAAAGCAGTCATGAATTAATAATATACTAATTCTAACAAATATCTAACTAAAATAGTTAACTAACAAAATTAATTACCCTTCCTTACCTTCTCTCTGCAGGTGCCTTACCATGAAGGGCCTCCATTGAATTGTCTCCTTCATGTGTTGCTTCAGGAGCAAAGAAATGAGAGGGTGGGGCCGGCCAAATGAGTGGGAAGAAATCTCACTCTCTGCCGCCCTTCATGCGCGTGGCAAGGGAAGGAACTGGGGCATGCAAGCTCTGTGGTTGTCGGAGGCATGGGGAACGACCGGGAACCGTGTCTGCTTGCATGATAGATCACGGGAAACAAAGCCAAATAATCCAATTTCAGTGATTAAAAACACAGAGCTCAATGATCCCTAAAACAAAAGAAGAATTGGTTGAATAGAAACCGGCAGCCTAAACTCTACCATTTACATGAATATTTATAACATAAGATTTGGTTATTTTACATATGAGTCCCAAACAATTAAAGCATTTCAAGGAGAATACATAAATTAATTTTGATTTTTGTATACTTTTGTGTTTAAGCCCCTGAACTTTTACAAAATTACGTTTTTGACCCATTACAGAAACAGAGATAGAGTTTCCTTCACTGTTTTGAGTAGTCAAATGGCTGAATCGGAAAACAACATCAACATAAAAATTGTAGCTCTCTCAATTCTCTTTCTGTATACTCTTAGATGATTTTATTCGCATTTTTGTAGAAAACGTTATCATTAAAATACCATCACATATTTGGAAAGTGTCCTTTGATCTTCGTTGGTCACAATCAAGCCATCTTCTTGTTTCTTCTCTTTTCTTATCGATCGAGGACATTCTCTGCAAAAAGACTAAAATATACTCGAGTAGTATTATTTATAAACAAATAATAAATAAATATGGACATGAAAATATGATAAAATTGTGCTCATCAAATACCCCCACACTTATCTTTTGCTAGCCCTTAAGCAAAACAAATAAAAATGAAAAACAAAGCTAACATAATTTAACTCACTTTCGTAGGAATCACGATTGCATTTAACACGTGCAACAAGCAGTTAAACCCTAGGTTACCCCTAGAGGATGAGTTTAGCCTCGTGAGAGTTTTCAATGGATTACACCCACAAAATTTATAAAAGAATAAGATTAAGGAATAAATAAAAATAATTTAAGGATAACTCAAAATCAAAAAAAAAGAAAAAAATCATTTTTTTATATATCTACACAAGTCAACTAGCAAATAAGATCAAGTGTCCCGAAGTTTCATTCTCTAGATCAATCTTAACTTAAGAAATCATATTGTCTGTAAAATAAAGGCTTAAATTAAAAAACTTTACACCACTTATTCCAGGTCTCAGATCTTATGCATCCCGTGATTGTGATATAGTTCTTAAGTTTGGGAATATTTGACTCTAACTTTCATACTTATTTTTATATAACATTTTTTTTCTTTTTTTTTAACACTTGTTAACTATCTTTCGCGTAAATACGGAGGTTTCTTAAGGCCAAAGGCACCTAACTAATTGACAATCAAAATTGTTATGTTTTTAATGGATCTTATCCTATTAGGCTTTCTCAGCTACCCATATAATAAGCTTTGAGTTAATGCTCCCAAACCAGATGACTTTAGTGGCATTAAGTGTAGAGACACTCCTACGGACTTAATCACTCAAGCAACTGAGCCACAAGACAAAGCTTAATAAATAAATCTTTTTACCATTTATGCTAAAAAAAAATTTAGTATTATAGTTGTAATCAACACCCCCAAGCCCTTTAACTATTAAGTGTAAGTGTTGTAGGGTACATAATCACTTAAACTAAGTTTACATGGTTTATCAGATTTTAAATTCTACTCTTTATTTTAAGATTCTATGATTCTTTCATCTCGATTTCACCGTTAAAATCCACTTATGGATCCTTATTCACTTATATACTAGCTAGCTATTTGTAAAAACCTTTTAAAATTTTCAATTTTTTTTTTGAACAAAGAGTCCAAAACACCTAAAAGAAAAGAAGATAAAACAAAAACCCTAAAATCAAAACAAAACCAAAAGGACTCCTTAAAAAAAATATGTAAATCTCCCCTTACACTTAAATTGTGCCATGTCCTCATGTACGCAAAATGAACATGGAGATAAATAGCAGGTAATTCACTCATAAATCATGCACATGATTATAATAGTCAAACAATTCACGCATATAAGAATAATGTAAAAGTATAACAGTATGCTAGAATTGTAGATAACTCATAGTGTATCGAAATATCATGTTGTAGAAGCAATTGAAAGACTACTCCCTATATGTGCATCATCGCTTATCCTGTATCAATTATAATAAACTTGGCACCAAGGTTAGATAAAGAGATACATAAAACAACTCTCTAAACAGGAAAACTACACGGACTCAATCGACTAAAAGAGAAATAAAAAGACTTACAGACTCAAAGAAAAATAAAATTAATATACAAATGTATAAAGTCACATCTTCCCCCACACCTGCCTTAAGCTATGTCGGTTCTTCCCCCTTGATCTCTTTCCACTTTCAAGGTGGGTTCTCTTAAACGATTTGACATGATATTAGAACCCTTTATTGTTTTAGGACAACCTCCATCAAATTTATTTTCACACTCCTCTTCCTTATCTTCTTTTACTTCCGTTTTCTTCTTTTCAGCTGGTCAGACAGAGGACTCATCCCCTTAACATAAGCACTTAGCCCCATATCATTTCAATTTCCCTTTTCTATTGGCCCAAAGCCCATCACTCTAGTTTTGATATTGATTAACTCATGTAGTTTTTGTACTAATGATCTTGTGTTTTATAAGTCTCAGATATATGTCTAGATCTTAGTCAGTGTTTAGCTTCAACAAGATTCGAAGTCAAGTTTTGGAGCTAGTACGTGTTGATTCAAGAGCTCGCGCATCAAAGTCGCATCAAGTACTCAAAGATGGAGTCGTCGCTCTTTGGATCAAGTTTGATTCAAGTCAAGATGAAGAGAAGACTTGAGCCAAGAGTTTGTAACTTTAATATTTTTGTTTTAGGATAAAATGTAAATGATAAGTTAGTTGTGAATTGCTTAAGCTTATACACAGACAAAAGTTTATTTTTCAAAAAATACAGTTTTTATTTTAAGCTTTAAATTCTATGCCTCAAAAATAGTTCACATGTTTGTAATATGTGTTGACTTATGATCACACATATTTGTACTTCAAAGTATTTAATTGAACTTATTTTTGTGAATTTTATGGAGATTTTATGAAATTTAAGATGTATTTTAAAAAGTTGTTAAAACTGTTTTTGGGCTGCTTGCGGTCAATTGACCGGTCGACTGAAGGTTGAGCCGGTCAACCGATCGGTCGGCTGACGTGCACAAGACGCGCACAAGCCCATGTGACTTGAGCTCGGTCGACCGCAGTAGAGATCGGTCGATTGACCGGTCGACCAACTGAGTTGTAGAGCTCTCGAATTTTCTCGGTCGGCCGGGCGGCCGACTGTTCTGCTGATCTGCTCGACATCCTTATAGTTTTTGGGCCATAACTTTTTATTCTTATATTAAATCAATATGATTTAAATTGGATTTCAAAGATAACTTTCAGGGTTATATTTCTTATCAAATAATCATTTTCTGATTCAAATGTTAAAGATGTCAAATATTGGGTTGAAATCTGTTCTTGTTCTGAGAACAGTTTACAGTTTTTGGTTTTGACATCTTTCAGTTTTTTATTGATAACGTTCTACTTTTAAATGATATTAATTTGATTTAAGGTGCATTCGAACAAAGACATCAATATCTATAAATTCATCCTATATACATATTTCCAAATTCCAAAGTTTTAGGCCTTAAACCTGTGCTCAAAGTCAACCTATTGCACAGTCGAGGTCTGAGGTCAGTCGACCACCCGGTCGACCGCCAGACTCCAACGGTCAAAATTTGACCGTTGGTCAGTCGATCGGGCAGTTAACTGATAGGCTATTTTTGGTTGTTTTTGAATCATAACGGCTAGTTTTTCTTGGCATATAAATATGAGGGTTTTGTTGGCCCAATGGCCCATCACTCTAGTTTTGATGATGATCAACTCATGTAGTTATAGTACTAATGATTTTGTGTTTATTTAGTCTCAGATTTGTGATCAAGATCTTAGTAGGTGCGTAGCTTCAACAAAGGATTTAAAGTCAAGTTTTGGAGCTAGCACGGTTTGATTCAAGAGCTTGTGCATCAAGACCACATCAAGTACTCAAGAGAAGTCGAGCTCGTTGGATCAAGTTTGGACCAAGTCAAGAAGATGAGAAGACTTCAAGTGAAGACCTTCAAGATCAAGACTTGTTTCTAGGTTTGTTTTTATAAGATTTTGTTTTTAGATAAAATGTAAAGGATAGAATAGTTGGTGGATTGCTCAAGTATATTTTACACACACACACTCTTGATTTAGATAAGTTTTTCATAAAAGAATTTTTATTTGGAAAAATACAAAAGAGTTTTCTTTTTGAAAAATACCGTTTTGGTTTTTGGAGTTTTAAGTTTACATATCTTTAACCAAACCAAATTTAGTGTTTAATGTCAAAAATATAGATATTTCACCATATATGTGTAGAGGATCATATCCATACACACCATGCTTTAAAAGAGTTTAAAATATCTTGTTTTTGTATTTGGAGAAGTTTTGGAAAAACCAATTTTGGAAAAATACAGTTTTTGTTTTTAGGCAAAATTTTCAAGTTACAAAAATAGTTCAAATTGTTTGTAACATGTCTTGATTTTGTTCAAGCATGTTTGATTTTCAAAGAATAATGTTAAAACTATTTTTGTAGATTTTTCATGATTTTATGGGATTTATTTAAGAAATAAAAACCAAGTTTTTCAATCCCTTATAGAGTCTGTTCTGGCTTCTGCCGGTCGACCGGTGTAGATTTTTCATGATTTTATGGGATTTATTTAAGAAATAAAAATCATGTTTTTCAATCCCTTATAGAGTCTGTTCTGGCTTCTGCCGGTCGACCGGACCGGTCGACCGAGCTTGAAGTCGATCGACCGAGCTTGAAGTCGGACGACCGGGCCGGTCGACCGACGTGCACAGAACGTGCACGCCAGGACTGCTGGAGGGCCGGTCGACCGACCCGGTCGACCGCAGAGAGCGTCTGCTCTCTGGAAAGCCCCGGTCGACCGGGACGGTCTACCGACAGAGAAGACTGTTCTCTATTCCAGGGTCTCGGTCGACCGGGCCGGTCGACCTTCAGCCGTCAGGGCTGATTTTTCGCCCCAACGGCTAGTTTTTCTAGCCTATAAATATGAGGGGTTTGTGGGCTGTTTTCTCCAAGATTTTTCAAGTGGCTTTGCACCAGTTTTTCCTACATCTATTAAGAGGTTTCTCCACTTGTTTTGAAAGCAAATATTTCCAATCAAAAGGAGAGTTTATCATGTGTGTTTTAGAAGTGATTTTCTTGAGTTTTCCTCCACCATTTCAATCCTTGTTTTCTCACACAACACTTGAGCTATCCATTACTATACCTATCCTATAGGGATCTTTGTTGTGAGAGGATTTTAGGTGATCAAAGTATTGTGATCACCAAAGTTCTTTTCTTGTACTTTGAAGAGGCGGACGTGTGTTCGCGTTGTTTCAGGTTCTAGTGAGAACTCGGTGTTTGAGGTGCGGCCTCGGCGAGCTTGTGGGCTAGCGGTGTGTACGGGACTAGAGAGTCCAAGAGTTCTAGTGGGAACTCCTTGTAGGTGTTGCGGCACCGAGTGATCCGGTGGGATCGGTTTATAGTGGAAATCCTTCAAGTGTGAAGGCGGGGACGTAGAGCAAGTGTGCTCGAACCTCGAAACAAATCTCCCGTATTTGCGATTGCTCTCTCTATCTCTTACTTGTGTATATCTTGCATGCTTTTATTGCTTTCATCTTAGATGCTTGATATATATTGTGAGCTTAATTGTTATATGCTTGGGGTGTGTTTGCTAACACTAGTATTCAACCAAGAGAGCCAACGCGGCACCTCAACTCTTATCTAGAGGAATCTTGAGGAGTTAGTCCAGAGCCCTTCACGGGGAATCCGGCTACACTCTTGTGTTATACTTAATGTTTAGTTTAAATAAGTTTTAATTAGCATAATAAGTTTTTAATTCCGCATTTAGTGACCATTAGATTAGCCATCACCTATTCATCCCCCCTCTAGGTGATTTACAATTGGTATCGTAGCTTAATATAATATTTTACAGGTTTTGGGTGAGTTTTAAACAAGTTTTTTAAGAGATTATTTTTTCATCTTCAATAGAGTTTTTCCAACAAGTTTTTAGAGCTTCATTGCCATATCAAAAGAGAGTTTATCAAGAGTGATTCTCTTGAGTTTTTAAAAGCTTTTTTTTTAGTTTTTCACATCCACATCTATCTTGTTTTCTTACACAAGCTTGAGCTATCCATTGCTATATCCATCCTCTATAGGATTCTTATTTATGAGAGTATTTGTTGGTGATCAAGAGAAGTGATCACCAAGTGTTCCACCTTTGTATTTGGAGAAGTTGTAGAGGTTGCGGCCTCAGCGAGCTTGCGGGTTCACGTGTATTGTTCTTGCGGGAACAAGTGAGGGACTTGCGAGTCTGAGAGTTCTTGAGGGAGCTCGTTGTAGGTGTTGCGGCACCGAGTGATCTTGCGGGATTGATTATAGTGAAAATCCTTCATAGTGTTGAAGGCGGGGACGTAGAGCAAGAGTGCTCGAACCTCGAATCAAATTTCTCATGTTTGTGATTACTTATCTCTCTCTCTCACTTATGTTTTATATCTTGCATGTGCTTATTGTTCGTGTTAAATAGATATATATATATATATATATATATATATATATATATATATATATATATATATATATATATTATATATATATATATATATATATATATATAGAGAGAGAGAGAGAGAAAAATGTATATCAGCCTGCGGCTGAGAGAACTCTCTCAGCCTGCGGTGACGTGGCTCAATTTTGTCACCCCACTAACTTGCGGCCCGCTTATGGGAAGAAGTTAAATTACTAAATACCCCTTATGAAAAGCTACTCTTTCGGTAACTTTTCGTTATTGTTTATTATTATTTGCCCAAAAGGCAATTTTTGGAGCGAACGTTGTCAGACTTAGGTTATTATTTATTATTATTTTCCCCCCTTTTTTTGCCGCTCTTTATATGATTTAGCTTATTGTTCTCTTTTTCAGCCTGCGATCAACTTTTTTCAGAAAATATAAACTCTTTCCGAGCAATTTTTTCTCCAAAATATTTGATGTCGACGTTTGAGCAGTCTACTGTCGATCTAAATATGGAAGATATTGCATCTGGTTCTACTTTCTCTCAGAATATTGAAAATCTTGAAGGGTTGACATCTTTGCATGTCGATGAACAGGTTTTAATTGTTTCAATTTTTTAAAAACAATTTCTTGAATATTGAATTTTTCTCTTTAGTCTATGTGGTACTGCGACGTATAACACATGTTTTAAAGTTTCAGAAATGCGACCGTATTAATATTCGGTCGCAATCTTATTTTAAAATAATCTCCGGCTGTGAAATCTTTTTTTTTGTATGCTTCTTAGGTCGCAGTCTTTAGTAAGGAGTAATATAGATTTCTTCACATACGTATAACTGCGACTTAGGTCGCAGTACGTTAGGTAGGTGTTTCCTTTATATTAACATGCATAGCGACCAAGGTCGCAGTGTTGTTGTTGATTAAGACTAAAGACCAGCAACTGCGACCAAGGTCGCTGTGTATTTTATTAAGTCTGCGGCCAGCAACTGCGACCAAAGTCGCAACCTTCATTTTAAATTTTATTCGGGTGAAATAATTTAATTATTAACTGCGACATTGGTCGCAGTATATTCGTTTAGCGTAAAATATTTAAAATGAAGGTTTGTAACAATTGTACAGCATTTCAACCAAGACATAGTAGTAAAAACTGTAATTCACGCAATTAACCTTAGAAAATAACGTTATATATATTTAAAAAAAAATACAAATTTTAAACTTCTAATCCTCGTCATCACCATCATAATCAGATTCGTCGTCAATAGTATGACCGCTTTCGTCTTCCGTATCGCTTTCCGTCCCTTCCACCTCTTCAGCGACAATCTCCTCTTCGCTTTCTTCCTCTTCATTGATGTATTTTGGTTCACCAATGAACTCCCAGAACGGGTCTCTGTATCAAGCTCATCCTCTGACCCGTAGCGAGGCATATCTTCAGAACTATACATCCAATCATCATTAGATGATTGGCTTCTTTCCGGTGAAGACGGTGGAGAAGACATTTTCCGGTGAAGACGGTGGAGAGTAACGAGTTTCAGCAAAATCAATTTAGTATGTTTATAATCCTGTCCTGATGACCCTTTATATACTTTTAATCTCGGAATTCCAAAAGGTTTAAGCTCTCAGACCACGTGAATATCTCCCAAATTTATTTTCTACCTTTTCCCAAAAATTGTATACTTCCTAGGTGACTGTTCAGTTATCCAAAACAGTTTAAAAGTTAATACACTATAACTTTAAATTACTTTGAACTCCAAAACAGTTCATTATTGCGACCATAGTCGCATTGGGAACTGATAAATGATTAAGTAACTGCGACCATTATCGCTGTTTCGATTAAAGTATCGCCGTATAAGGAAACGCTGTAACTCAAACAGGTCATTACTGCGACTTTGGTCGCAATACAATTGCTGAACGCATGTTTGTTTCTAATATCAATACGCAATAGTAAAATCCAAGGTGTAATAAATGTAGATTGGAAATAATCAATGGAACTTATAATAAATAAATGTATAGAAATGTTTATAAATTAAATCAATAAAACAAAAAAATTATTTAATGAATTGCAATTGCAATTATTTTTACATTTATAAAATAAAAAATTGTGGTATATCAATAATTTGTCAACTGTCAGTCTTCAAATGTCATCCTTCGTATCATTTCTGTTTCTTCATCCCAACTCTTCTCTCTATCTGCAAGTATCATGTATGCAAGCTCACTTCTTAGTCTCTGTACATCAGCATCCGTAATAGTATCAACAACTGCTGGACTACCAAACGCTATGCTTTCCATGTACTTGCATACATATACAGCGCAATCAATACTGAAATATCCATAGAGTAATCATTAAATGAAATTAGATTTTTGTACTAAAAAAAGGTAGAGAATATGAAAGGTAAGGAGATGTCAAAAATTTATATACCTGTTTGCTTGTTGGGGCATCTTGTGTATTTTATATTAGTTTTTCTCATTAATTTATTGAAATCAATCTCAAAAATCTGTAATAATCTTTCTTTCTGCAATGTCAATAGGAACAAAAATTAGTATTAATCAAATTAAATGTAAGTTTCCAGTAATCGAAATATTAAATTTCAACTCACCATTATTCTTGCATCTTTTTGGTAAAGCTTTAATATACTACTTTTTTTTTGTCAGCTGGGACCAAAGAGTTGTAAAAAATCCACTCTTGGGTATCGCAATCAAATACCAACAAGGTCCAGTGAAATCCCGGATCGTCGGCACTATATTTGTGATTGATCAGGAAGAACATGTACTGCACATCAGCTGTCCAGTTTTTCAACAGCTGCTGCTTGATGAAATGATCTTCCAGATCTTCACTTTTATTTACAACACCGTGCTGCGGACAAGAAAAAAAATAAATAAAATATAAAATAAGTTAGTAGCAGTACATTTTAATTATAAACTGTGACCTTAGTCGCAGTACATGAGTTAGTAGCAGTACATTTTAATTATAAACTGCGACCTTAGTCACAGTACATGAGCTAGTAGCAGTATAGTTTAATTATAAACTGCGACCTTAGTCGCAGCTGCGACCTTAGTCACAGTACATGAGTTAGTCGCAGTACATGAGTTAGTCGCAGTATATTTTAATTATAAACTGCGACCTTAGTCGCAGTACATGAGCTAGTAGCAGTACAGTTTAATTATAAACTGCGACCTTAGTCGCAGCTGCGACCTTAGTCGCAGTACATGAGTTAGTCACAGTACATGAGTTAGTCGCAATACATTTTAATTATAAACTGCGACCTTAGTCGCAGTACATGAGTTAGTAGCAGTACATTTTAATTATAAACTGCGACCTTAGTCGCAGTACATGAGCTAGTAGCAGTACAGTTTAATTATAAACTGCGACCTTAGTCGCAGTACATGAGTATACCTACACAGAGATAGAGAATATTAGTAATCTATTCCACAATTGATATTACATTAAACCGTAAAGGAGAAAGTAGATTTTTATCCAAGCTTCACTCCGAAAGAATATGCTTTTTATTCCTTCTCCTTTCTCTAGATGCTGCATGTAGAAATGAATTATATTCGCATCTAAGTCTCTACTGAACATCAGGTCCTCAATGTCATTCCTTGTAATCATGATTCCGTTGTCGGTATCCTGATACGCAGTAGAACTGCAAGATATTCAAAACAAAGTTAGTAATTAAATTGTTCTTATATAAAGGTATATAAGTTTTTTTGATATTAATTATAATAAAATTAATTAACTTACTCAGAGAAGGATTTGCCGAAGAAATTTTTTTAAGAGCTTGTTGATGGGGCTGCAGAATTCTGTATGCTGTGGTTTCAGTCAATTCTCTCGATTTTGGCTCAGTGGAGGAAATCTCTTTGTCGCCGAAACCAGCGGCAGAACTCACAGCCGCAGGCTGTGGAAGAGGATGTTCATTTATTTTCTTCTTCTGTTTTGGATAAACGAAGTCGGAGTCATCGCGATCTCTTTCAGCGCGCTTGCGTTCTTTGACTCCCCTTTCTATCGTTCCTTTAGAGTATTCCAAAACAGTTTCTTTTAAGGATTGCTTCTGAGGCAGAGTATGTTCTTGATTTTTTTCTTCAGAAGCTATATCTCTTTGGGTTTCTTGAATCATTTGAGTTATATTCAAAGAAAAACTTAGCATATCTTTCCCAGAAAAATTTAAAATAGATTCAGAACCCATGATTTTATCCTCTTTCAATTTTTCTTCTTCTCCTCTTCAGCCTGCTTCTCCATCTGCTCCATCATTCTTTTCTGCTCCTTTTCCTCTTCACCCTTCCTTCTAATTTGCTCTTCCCCCACATTCCTCTTTTTCTCCCGCTTCTTCTTTAACTCCCCAACACCTTCCTCCTCTTCTTCTTTTCCTGCTCCCCTCTTCTATCCTCCTCTTTTCCTTCTCCTTCTTCTCCTTTTCGATGCTCCTCTTCTTTTGATCCTCCTCTTCCCTCCTCCTCTGCTCGTCTCTCATTCTCTTCTCATTCTCCTCTTCCCTCCTCCTCTCCTGCCCCTCCTCTTCCCTCCTCCTCTCCTCCTTTTCCTGCTCCTCCTTTTCCCTCCTCTTCTTCTCCTTGTCCTCAACTTCCCTAATTCTCCTTTCATTCTCCTCCTCTTCCCTTCTTCTCTTCTTCTTCTCCTTCTCCTCTTCTTCCCTCATTCTCCTTTCATTCTCCTCCTCTTTCCTTCTTCTCTTCTCCTTCTCCTCCACTTCTCTCCTCCTCTCCTCCTTTTCCTTCTCTTCTTCCAATCTTCTCCTCTCATGCTCCTCCTCTTCCCTCTTCTTCTCCTTCTCTTTCTCTGCAGCAGCGGCTGCTCTCAGCAGCTCTTCTTCTTCTTCTTCTTTATCAATTAATTTCCTCTTCTGCCTTTTTTGTTTTTTTCTTCTCTCTTTTTTCTCTCCTTTTTATTTTTAATTCAGCCTTGAGTCTGCTCTCAGTCTCCATATTTTCAATTTTTTTTAAGCTGAGAAACGTATTTTCTCAAGTACTGATTTTGAGACCTCAATTCTTTTATTTCTTCTGCTTGAACATCCCGTGGAGGTGGCAAATAACCTGTAAAAATTGGTTCTTGCTCACTCGTTTCAGCCGCTTCTGGCTCCTTTTCCGCCGGGATGTCAGCTTCATTATATGTATGGCCTTCTTCTTCTTCTTCTTCTTCTTCTGCTTCTTCTTCTTCCTCCTCCTCTTCCCCTTCAATAGGAAGGCCAACCATATTTTTTTCAGCATTAGAGATGTTGGCCATTCGACTCAAAATCTGAAAATAAACAGAAAAAGGTAAGTTAAAAATAAAACAATGAAATATTTATACTGCGACCATGGTCGCAGTTTATTTATAAAGTATTTATGATAAGAATGCGACCATGGTCGCATTATGTTTGTCCTGCACAAATTTATCTGCCAAGACATGCAGCTCAACACTGCGACCATGGTCGCATTTCATGTAAAAGGTATTTTTAGGAGAATGCGACCATGGTCGCACATTGTTTATCGGCAGAAAACGAATGCGAAAGGTGCAGCTCAATACTGCAACTATGGTCGCATTTTATTTGTACTGCACATAAAAAAAAGTCTAACTTACAATATTCCTGTAAATCTCATTTAGATCAACTTCAAGTAAAGATCTGCTAATGTTCTGGAGGTCCCATCTTACTGCGCGTGGGGTTTTGTCCTCCAAACTAGACCTCCGCTCAAAAATAGGAGCCCTCTCACATTGCCAATACTGCAAAAAAGAAAAATTAAATTAGTTTACACAAATATTCACAATTTTTTCGGTAAATTTCATACAATGTTGGCCAAATATGAGATTTGTACTTACAATAATTTGCACGGAGCATCCTTGCAGCTCGTACGTGGTGTGCCTGAAGATGTCCATTGACTCAATCAGGAATTGCCAAACAGCTTTTGCCCAGCATATTGTTCTCATCAGCTGCATATTGGCAATCTGTTCCACAATATACCATGGCACCGTGCATTTACTGCCAGAGAAGAAAAGAGTGGCCGACATGTATAAGATTATTATTGTGGTAAAGTCTTGAGCTGCAAGTCTGTGCATGTCTCTTATAATTTCATGTAAAGTCATTTGCTGCTCAAGCTGTTCATCCTTTGTCACATCTACTTCACTCCTCCTCCTCTTCTTGACCAGAAGATCATCCAAAGCCTCTTCAATAGATACTTTAGTGATCTTCTTTATATTGGGGAAATAATGTTTTATAACCCCTCTATCTTTCATCGTACATGTCTTATTCATCACAAAATCTGTCCCAATGATAGGTAGACCAAAAGTTAGGGCAACATCCTTCACTGTTAACTCAATCTGTTTGCCCCCAATTCTAAAGGTCCTTGTATCCCTATCATACTGGTCTAAAATACGCAGTACAGCAACGTTTGATTTTAGACCCTTTTCAGCCCCAAATTCTTCATTGTAGAACGCCATGAAGATTGGGCCAAATAGGGTATTCTTGATCGCCTCTACGAAATCTGCCTGAATGTACTTTTTAAATTTCTTCATGAACTCGCACATAGGTTTTAGGGTTGATCTCAGAGGACGAACCTTCTTTATCTGTTGTTTACCTACGTAGGAAGAAAAATTAAATAGTTTAGTCTAACGATTATTTAAAAATTATAAGGGAGTAAAAAGCATATTTGTTTTTAATAAACTGCGACCAACGTCGCAGTCATACATTGCAAACACAAACAACTTGCACCCGGGATGACACTGCGACCAAGGTCGCATAAGACTACAGTGCAATCAGAAACAACTGCGACCCGGTCGACACTGCGACCAAGGTCGCATAAGACTACAGTGCAATCAGAAACAACTACGACCCAAGACTACACTGCGACCATGGTCGCATAAGATTACAGTGTAATCAGAAACAACTGCGACCCAAGTCGACACTGCGACCAAGGTCGCATGAGACTACATTGCAATCAGAAACAACTGTGACCCAAGTATGATAAAACAAATGATGTTACATACACTGCGACCTTGGTCGCAAGAGACTACAACTCATATTGAAACAACTGCGACCCCATGTCGTCAGTATGTAAGAAAAAAAAAGTAAGTTTCATATACTGAGACGAACGTCGCATTCGTCTACAAGGAAAGGTCCAAAAAAAAAAATTCAAAGTCACACAAATCTGAAAATATAATTTTATCAACTGCGACCGAGGTCGCATGCAGTGTATGCACATCACTTTTTCGAAAATACTGCGACATAGTAAAAATAGAAGGAAATAAAAAAAACTTGAAAAAAATAGGACCTTTATAAATTTAAAAATTTATAAATTTAAAAATTTATTCGCCATCTAAAGTTTCAAAATCTCTTTCTTAATTGCGACCATGGTCCCAAGATTTAAAAAAAAATAAAAAAACTTAAACGGAAATAAGTCTGGAAAAAAAATTGAAACTATTAAAATACACAAACCCTAAAAATTTTTGAAAATATCATTTTTGTAGTACCTTTTTCGACGGATGATTTCTTAGGCGCCATCAGTTGCAAATATATTTTTTAAAAAACGGATCAAATTTGTGAAACAAAAGAACTAATTGGATCAGAATGATCGGGTGAAATTTTAGAGCTGTAAATTTTTTTGAAAGGCAACTTTTTTTACATAAGGTAAAAAGTTGTGAGGGAGGGTATTTTCGGAAAATACAATGTTGAGGTGACTGACATTAAATTGGGCGGGATTTTTCAGGTTTTTGTCCGCCAAAATTTATGACAGATATGTGGCGGTGATGTTGCCACGTCCGCCGTCTGAGAGAACTCTCTCAGCCTGCCGGCTGAGGTACAGTAACCCCATATATATATATATATATATATATATATATATATATATATATATATATATATATATATATATATATATATATATATATATATATATATATATATATATATATATATATATATATATATATATATATATATATATATGCTTGGGTTGTCTGTTTGTTCACACATGTATTCAACCATGAGAGCCATAGTGATACCTCAACTCTTAATCTAGAGCAATCTTGAGAAGATAGTCAAGAGTCCTTCACCGGAAATTCAGCTACACTCTTTCGTTATACTTTGTGTGTTTGCATAATAGTTTTAGTTTGCATAATTAGTTTTAATTCCTCATTAGTTTTGCATTAGATTAGCTTGTCACCTATTCACCCCCCTCTAGTGTATTACAATTTGTATCAGAGATGGGTGCTCTTAATTTGAGTCTAACAGCCTAGAGTTAAAGATCCATATTTTTGCTAATCACAATATTTGTATACACATGGATTTCATGACACCTCCCATGTTTGACATTCTTAACCTCCAAATTTGGAAAGTTAAGATGTCTATGTACCTTAAAGCCCTAGGTATTCATATTTATTTTGCCACTATTAAAGATTCTTATTTTCTAAATGGCAAAAATCTTAAGGCTAATGCAAAAGTCATCCATGTTTTAAAGAGTACCCTAAATGATGAATATTTATCTAGGATGTCTAACATTGAATCTACTTTTGTAGTATGGAACACTCTTGTCTTCTTTGGTGAACAAAAGCAATATTACATGGAGAGTGACTCGGATGATGGAAGTGCTACTTTCAATATGCGCTATATGGTCCAGGGGATGACCCTCTTGAGGTATACTCTGAATCTGAGCTTGATGAAGATGTTGACATGCCATATGATGAGCTTGCATTATTTTGTCAACAACTACTTAAGAAATATGAATTGTTAAGGAAAGAAAAAAATTCTTTTAAAAATAAATTTGAAATTATTTCAAAAGAAAATAAAGTTTTAAAAAACCAAGTTATCTTTATTGAGAAAGAGAAGAAAAATTATTTTAAATGAAAATAAATCTTTGAAAAAGAAAATTGCTTTAAAAGAAAATTTTTTTTCTAATTCTAAAAAGAAAAAGGATTTTGTTTCTCATGCACATGTCTTTGCTTCTAAAATTGAAAATGATATATGTATTTCGAAGAAGAACATTGATTATGTGGGCTTCACTTTGAGCCAACGTGCATTTAAACATAACAGGTTGGAATCTATGTTTCGCAAGAAATAAGTTTCACACATTCATGCACATACCCCATGGCATACACATGTACATCATGATCACACTCATTCATCTATGTATGCTAGAGTGTACAAATGTACGCATTGTGACCACAAAGGCCATCTTATAAAATTTTACTTTGATAGATTAAATTCTTTAAATTTTGCAAATAAAAGTGTTTGGGTTTCAAATATTTCTAACCCCCGTGGACCCAACAAAAGGATATGAGTACGAAAATCCCCACCTCTCGTATTTGAAGTAGGTGTGGGCTCTCACAAAACGTGAGAGGATTGGTGCCTTGGTGGTGGATGCATTCGGACCTTGACGAACATATCTTTGATGCATCGCTATCATGGAAGCATGGTGGGAGGACCACCTCGTGTTTTGGAGAAATGGATTGGCTACACGATTTTGGTAACCATCACTTCCTCCTCTTTAAAATGCTTTAAATGTCTATGTGCTAGTATAGTAACCTAGACTCAATTATATATTATTTTTTGCTAAATGTTGAGTTAATTGATTGTTAGCTATGCATGTATTTTTGCAAAATTTTTTAATGGATTTACATGCCTATATCATGTTCATATGCATATTCTATTAAAACTTGTGTTATACATGTACAATTTTGAGATATATGCTTTATATGTCTGATTTCTTTTATGTACTCAATTATTTGTTTGATTATACATTGTATGTCCTAATTTTGATGATTCATGCATGTATATATGATATATCATATTTTTGTGAAAAAGAATTTGATTTGAGTTCTTGTTTTGAGCTTTATTGTTTATTTTCATGAATATGTTATTTACATAATTCTTGTACACTCTTATTTTTTTTGTTAACTCATGATATTGTATTCATGAGCTTTATATGAGAGCTTTGTAAATCTTGAATGTCAATTTTTGTGTAAAACATATGCTTCATGGGATATATGATTTTGTTTTATATTTGAAGGATCTTTAACTAGTCTTTCAAAAAATTACTTTAAACTAGTTATTTATTCTTCATTTGGTAGTATTTTCAATCTACAACTATTTTTTAATCATATTTTTGAAAACTTCTACCCTTTAAAGGCAGTTGGTTGGGTGACCATGCCTTGTGTGCCTTATTAAATATCCTTTTAAACATGTGCATGATAAGTGTGGATTGTTATGAGTTATACATGATTTTTAATAATAATTGATTTTTACATACTCATACTTGTTTTCTATATATGTATGCTTCAAATATCAGTTGCTTACATATATATATATTTGATTTTATTTATGCTTATTTTATTATGTCCATATTTTTTTAAAAGCACAAACTATTTATGCGAAGCTTGATTTTACTTCTGAATGTTAATTGGTATCTTTATAAGCTCATGTATTGATTTCAATTGGTATTTTTTTGTGTCAAAATATACTTCATGTTTTACCTTCAATTAGTATCAAAATCTACTATTGGTATCTTAAAAAATTTTTATCTAAAAGTGGTACCAACATTTATTTTGTCAACTACAATTTGATTTCATTGGTATCATAGATCATTTTGTTGACTTTAAGATAAAATTTTGTTTTTAAAATGGTTTCAAAAATTTTCAAAATTTGTTTGATATGTATTGCTTATATGCAAGGAGAGCTTAACATCTCCTCTATATATAGATTCATGTTGAGTGTAGTTTACATATTTAGGAGCTTGACCTCTCTTCTTTATGTGGTACACGTGTGTAAGGGGCCTTAGCATCCCCTCTATATATTGTATATTATGCTTATGTGGGTTAGGGTTTAGTCATCCCTTCTTCATGTAATGCATGTATACAGGGGAGCTAACTTAACGTCTCTCCTCTTTATGAATGTATATCACATATACATTTATATTGTTTGTTTATCATCACCCCTTTGTTGATAAATTGACAAAAAGAGGGAAAAGAATTTAGAGAGTTTATATATTCATGTTTAATATTTGTTGTTTATGCATATATGTTTGTTTTATTTATGAGCTTTTATTAAATATCCTTATTATTTTTGCTATGCATGAGTTAAGGGGGAGCTTCTATGAAGCTTATTTTTAACCCGTGCATATATAACTCCATGATTTTTGTCATCATCAAAAAGGGTGAGATTGTTGGACCAAAGCCCATCACTCTAGTTTTGATGATGATTAACTCATGTAGTTTTTGTACTAATGATCTTGTGTTTTCTAAGTCTCAGATATATGTCAAGATCTTAGTCAATATTTAGCTTCAACAAAAGATTCGAAGTCAAGTTTTGGAGCTAGCACGTGTTGATTCAAGAGCTCGCGCATCAAGATCGCATCAAGTACTCAAAGATGGATGTTTTCCATTGATTTGCGAAGGGGGAAAACTTACAATAAAAAGAGTTTGAGGAGCTAAATTACAAGTATTCTTAAAAAGATTACAAGTAGATCTCCTCAGAGATTCTTGAGAAGTGTGCCGATAGGAGTCTGGTCAGCGCGCGATCACTTTGTCCCTTGACGATGCGAGCGATGAGATTCCCTTCTCGCCTGGTTCGGGGAATCAGAGAACAGAAGGTTGGTAGAACCCTCTCGTTACTTCTCAAAACCGCCTTCACTTAGGAATTCCTTCTTGCCTGGTTCCGGAGATTCCTTGAGAAGAAGGTATTAGGGTATCAGTACCCTGAATAGAGAAGTAATTCTCTAAAAGTCTCTGAATTCAAGAGCGCACGGTGCTTTTGTGAAGAAGTCTCTGCTTGTGGAGTCCTCTCTCTCGAGCGTATCATCTCAGAAAAGCTCTTCAAAGAAGTCCTCCCTCCTTGTGCCCCTGGCGGGCTATTTATAGGGAGAGCAAGGGTATAACCGTCCCTTAAAAATATGGAAACGGATTGAATCGGATCTGTTTAAATCTGGAAAGTAGCCTTGCTGCGAGGCTAGGATCAGCTTCTGCGAAGCTAGAAATGGCAGGTCGGTTGATCCTCTTGATTTGTTTTGATCCTTTCCATATTGTTGGAGGATTTCCCCTGATCTTCTTACTCGTTTTAGAAGAGTCAAGAGATTGTGGCAATTAACTGCCAAATTCGATCTCAGATTTGATCTTGCTTGGATTTGATCTCAATCCTGATTAGATTTGATCTCATCTGGAGATTTGATTGGTCAAAGGTTGACCATAGCAGACCAATAGCGGCGCTGCCCGCTTTGAGCTCGCAGCAGAGCTGGAGACGGTTTCTGGCGAAGTCCGAAAGAAACCTTTCGGCGGAGCTAGAAGTCCTCTGTGGCGAAGTTATAAGTTAGCTTCCTGGCGAAGCTTTGGATGGCTTCAAGGCGGAGTCGGGTGATACTAGCCTCTCAAGCGAGGCTATCCCTTTGGGCTCATGCGATGCTAAGTGCTAGCACCTTAGACCTGCTGAGGTCTGTTTAGAAACAATCCGGGTTCACTATCTGCTTGTTGTATCAGTGGAGTCCAAGTTGCTTCCTTGTCCCTCGGAGATGGGTGGAAACTGGTCTTCAGCTCGTCTGTCACTTGTCTTTTGTAAATGTCAACAAGTTTAGACATTGTTCGGACCAATAAGAATCTTGTCTTTTTTAAGTGTCAACAAGACCCCCTTTAAAGTTTTCAGAAGTCTGCAATAGCTCAAACTTCGAAACACTTTGAACTGCTTTGATTGGTGGTGTGTGGAGTATGAACGTCGCCATGATGGTTGAGTTCAGCTTCACTTTAAATCCTGCTTTAGGATGTAGATTCGCGTCTGGGTGGCTTCGCGGCTAGGTAGGTTCGCTCTGGAACATCTGTTGCTTTCCCAATGCCAACTGCCGTGGGCCGGTTACGAGAAGGATCACTTCTTCTCTCGCACTGATCGAGGAAGATATTCTTTCCTCGCGCGTTTCCAAGGGAGGATATTCCCTTTCTTCAAGGCGCCATGAGCGCCTTTATGAGGGAGACGTTTCTTCCTTTGCACGGTCCCGAGGGAAACCGTCCCTTTTCTCAAGGCGCAATAAATGCCTTGAATGCGCTCGTGCTTCCACGCTTGAGGCGGCAGCGCTCAGGCCATGGGGCCTATAAATAGGACACTTGAGGTCCTCTGAAGAGAAGTGATCTGCCCTTCTCCTCTTCTCTTGGTTAAGAGAGATACTCAGATCTCTGAATTAGTGGGAATGCCCACTCTGGTCATTATCCGGCCAAGGACCGGTAAGTCCTGATTGTTCAACGACTTCACCAATAATCTTTCAGGGAGTTCTTCTCCCTTAACTTAGCTTTGATAGCTACTTCAGGGATTGATTTCCCTTGTTCTTCATTTTGCAATTGACTGAGCTGCAGAGAAGGATTTTATCATAGCTTCCCAGCGAAGCTATCATTCTGACTTGATCACGGAAGGATCACTGCATGTTAAGTCCGCTGCACAGGCAGAACTTGGGACTTAGTTTCTTCAAAGTTGAGCCAGTCTTGCCATATAGGTGGGGCTAAGACTGTGTCCCCTAGGATCAGTCTGGCTTAGCCATATAGGCGAGGCTAGGACTTGGCGTTTGCTGAGCTAACCCATCATTGCTGTGCAGGCGAGACTTATCCTCTGCTTTAGCTGAAACTAATACTTGACTGGAGCAGATTGCTTCGCCTCAAAGAATTTGACTTAGTATTTTTTTGCAGCTTCTCCCGTGTGTAACTGCTAATCTATTCTGATTTGCATTGCAGTGAGCTATGTTCGCCAACTTTGTGACTTGATGAAAGAGACCGAAAAGTTGCCTTATGCTTCCCCAGTTGAAGCTTTACTTTTAAGCAGGAGGAACAAACTGGGGCAGCTGATGTGTGTCCCAGAGGCTGTTGGCAGTCGCTTATCCAAGATGATCCCTTTTGAGGCGAGGCTGGTGGTCGCTTATCTGAGATGATCCACTTCGGGAAAGCGGACGTCACCTGTGAGATCACTGACCTTGTCTTGGTGGCACCATCTGTCCTGGTGGCACCATCTGTCCTTATGTGAAGGATTACAGCCTTGTGCAGGAGGAAGGCCTTTCGTGTCCAGTTGGTCCGGCTTGAAAGCGGATAAAACCACTTGTATGCCTTTTGCGCAAACGATCTTGTTGAGCAACCGAATCTGTTGTACGAAACACAATCTTGATGTAATATCAATGTACCTTTGCTCTTAAATCAATGAAAGTTCATTTTCTGCTCATTTGATTTTTGCCTGCCTTCATTGAGAACGGGGCTGAACTTCGTGCGGAGTTAAGGACAAGGTCCTTTTTGAATGAGCTTCGCGCGAAACTGGCATGTCGGCGAACTGTGCCTTTAGCGGGCTAAGGCAACCCTTTTGGCGAAGTTCTTGATGAACTTGTGCGAAGTCCGCACTTTGACTCATGGCGAGGTTAGCCCTTAGTGGCTGAATCAGCGCTTCTCGGGAAGGCGCTTTAGGCGCCGTTTCAAATTAATTTGAAACGACAGCCTGTACTGTTTACAAGGCATCGTTTCAGGCGCTCATTGGCCTATAAAAGTCCGATTGGGCTGAGAAAGAGCAGATCACTTCTCTTTTAAAAGAAATTTCAGAGAACTTTGACTCTTTTTTCTTCTTCTTTCCTCTCCATTTAGAAAGTTTGAAAGCTTCCGTAGCTCTTCAATGGCGCCCAAGAGACGATCGGGAAAAGAAGTGGCCACTTCTGCAGCGGAGGGTCCTTCTCCTCCTTCGGTCATCGAACGACCAATTGCCGGTAAGGGACTTTCCCTTTTGATTAGAGACTGCCGTCTCTATTTCAAAGCCGATATTTGGCTATCTTTGGATGAATTCAGAACGATCGAGCATGATCTGTTATTGTTAGGGAATCCATTTCCCTGAATTTCCCATATTCTCTTGGACGGGGATCTAAGAACTGAACAGTTCTTCTTTAAGCTTTCGTGCGAAGCTATCACTTGGACTGTTTTCATCCTGTTGAATAACAGGATACGAATCTGTCCCTTCAATCGTGGCCGTAAAGGATTAATGACCATAATGCCCTTTTGACGAAGTTAATCCTCGGGGCTGTACCGCCTTCTGCTTAGGCTTTCTCGACGCGAAGCTAACACTTGGACATTTTCTGCGAAATGCGGACTTGACTGTGAGGCTAAGCTTTGTCGAAGCTATCGCCTTGCTAACTTCGCTCAAAGGGCGAGGCTATGCCTTGGTGAAAATTATGTCTTTGTGTTCGCTTGGCTAGTGAACTAATCATAATTCCCCTTTTTTTTTTGCTTCTGCAGTGCACTACACTCCTGGTCCTTTAAACAACCTATTCGGGATGATCAGGGGATCGGACGGCAATATCAGCCTGCAATTTCAAGGGCAAGTGAGCGGAGTTCTCTCGTCCGAGACACGCTTATTTATGGTGGTGATCAATACACCACGAGGAGTATTTTGACTACGGCTCCCCTTGAAGATGTCGACCTTCAAACTTATAAGAAGCCCGATTTCATGTTCAGGGATTCCGCACCAGACCCTGATCACCAACTACTGGCAGGGGAACGGCAGTGGATTTTCCAGTTGGATGGTGAGAAGTTTTACCTTCCGTCCAACAAGTGACATTTTTCTTTGTCTTCCTTCTAGTGCGTGACACAGGCTCGGAAGATGTCGTGGGACGTGAGCAGGAGTACTGACTCTGTCCACATAGGAAAATTGATGCTTCAATCTCCTGGTTATGCAAGAGCGGGGCCTCCTCATTGCATAATGGGTCTACATCCTGGGAATGTGTCGCGAGAGATCCCAGTGGGAGAGAATCCTGCTGTGGCGCTGACCTTTGGCAACAAATTCTACAAGGTCAATGGGAACTACCCAGCTACTGACTTCAGGACTCCAGGCTGGATTCACCCTCCGAAGGCATGGTGGAGGGATTTAACTGTATACATCCTCGCTCATTTCGAGGAGGATCTGGAGAGGCTAAACCTCTATGAGGCCGTCAGAGCGACTTGCTACGGCATTGAGATGAATGTGGCGTGCTTCTACGCCATCTTTGAATTGTATTGCCCAGCTTCAGGGACTTTCTTCACCCCTGTTGGCGAATTGGGTATGGCCTTGCATGAGATGTGGGAAGTCTCTGCTCTGCCTTTTGGGTCTCTTCCCTATGAAGAATATTTCCCGTGCAAGGCAGAATTGGCTCTTCTAGAGAAGCAGGAGCCGACCTTGTTCGAGACCTACAGGGAGTTAATGTGCCACTTGTACATTTGCTCCAGTATGCATGGGGGGCAGTAAGGGAACTTCCTGTAGCTTGAAGAGCTGGGGAGATTACTTGTTCCCAGATATGGAAAACACTCCTGAAGCGGCTCACTGTGGAGTTGCTGATGAAGACATCTTTGACCAGATGCAAAAGCACTTCCAAGGAGATCTAGTTGTGAAGGAAGACGATGGTCCATATGAGAAGGGTGATGTCCTTCGGAGTTTCCATCATCAGGCTCGCCGGCCGATGTCCCGGAAGGCAGTGCTGGCTGGCTTCTTGACAGTCTGGTTGAAGAGGTGCATGGTGCCGTCTTCATCGGGTGACGTCATTCACCCGAACGTCCTGCTGCCTGCTGTTCGTTTGGTTCATGGTTGTCCTCTAGGTCTTCTTCCAGCCATGGTGTGCTGTATCCAGAGGCCTTCGTGCATTAACGGAGGCTTTTTGCAGGCCGCCAGCAACGAAGCGTGGAAAGGGGGCCACTTCGCCTCGCGACGGTCCTAATCCCAGGATAGGTCTGCCGTATACTTACTTAATGGCGTGGTTCGCCCTGCATTGTCCTTCTTTGATTGAAGCTGGGGAGGATCCCCCGCAAAATGTTCGAATGGCGCTCCTCTGCCGATTCGAAGGATGCTCATGGCGGAAGACTTACGTGGCTGAGGCCCGTAAATTAGTACGTCGCTATGACGTCTATAGTCTCTTTCGCTGTTTTCCCCGTATTCGGGGTGCAGGCTATGGGGAAGAGTTCAAAGATGCGGGGGAGGGGCATTCGTCCCTGAGCCGGGGAGTTTTTGAGTGGCTGGTCAGTATCCGGCCTTCACATCTATTATACCGGAGCGGGGATAGCTGCTACTTGGAGCCTTATCTCCCAAGTCGGTTTGCTCGACAGTTTGGATATGACCAACTGTACGTGGGCAACCCGAATCTCAATCTGGCTTTCATGGGGAGCCTTATTGATGGGGCCCGTGCTTGGCAATTCTTCATTGCGGGCTGTACTGGGGCGCGGCTGCGTACGCCGTTGAGGACTCCCAATCTTCTAATGACCCTGTGCTTCTGCCAGTGGTACGCAACTTCCAACTCCACACCCCTTGGATTCAAGGCTAACAGCTCTGGTGTAAAGTTAATTTTTCAGCGGCTAAAGCAGAGAGTCTCTGAGAGAAAGGAAGGTAGGAGGGTTCGCATCCCAGGCATGGAGGAATTCATTGCTGTGGATGACAGCGAAGCCTCGGATGCGGAAAGTCCTCGCTTCGAAGCAGAGGCTGGTGCCGAGACTCTTGCAGCTGGTTCCGGCGTGATGGGGACAATTCCCCCAAGACATGTAGAAGAAGTGGAGGAGGAAGGTTCTGATGTTCCTCTAAAGCGCAAACGGACAGGTGGGTCGCGTAGGAAACAGTTGGTGAAGAAACCCTGTCGTCGAGTTCCTATGGTTGTTGTAGAGGGCGAACCATCTGTGGCGGTTCCTCCTCTTGTCCCCTCAGTAGTTGAACCGTCGGTTGCTGAACCGACTACTGGCGAAGTTGCTCCGAACTTAGGTAAGATCAGCTTCGTCTTTGTAATATATCTTTTATGTGTTCCGGATAGCTCATTATTTGCTTCTTGATACAGGAGCTGAGGCCGCTGGAGAACAAGGGGAACATTATAATCCCCTATTTACTTATGAAACTGAAGCTGGCTCTTTTGCCCTCCTGGAGGAGTCCGGAGGTGATGCGGCTGACATTGGTCCTTCAGGCGCTGGGACTTCCAAAGGAAGTCCTGTAGCGTCAAGCTCTATTGGATGGTCTACAGGAGACTCGGCAAGCGAAAGCGGGTCGACCATTCGTGTTGACTCCACAAAGGACTTTCCGATGGAGCCCATGGAGACTGATGCGGCTGCCGAGATGTTTGAGGCGACATCGTCTTTTGGTATTGTTCTGACCTTTTGGCTTCTACTGCCTGTTGTGTCTTGCCTAAACACAATTTTGTTGCAGTTGTTCCGCCTCAGGGTGCGTCAACTTCAAGGGAACCAGTTAATCTTCCTGAGGAGTCCAGGGGTGATATAAGCACTTCGACCGCGGCGGAGGCTGCTGTGTTGGACGCGCTGTATGGTGACCTGCCCCCTTATCGGCCTGAGCTAGCCAAAGGAACAGAGGTTGAAGGGGTGGTAGTCCCGGAGGTGTCCTCACTCCCAACTATATCAACGAGTGAGGCGCCGTCAGTTGTGGCACGTGCAGAGCTGAGGGTGATTACAAGCCCTACTTCCCCAACCCTGATGGTTGAGCCTGCTGTTCAGGAGATGATCACTAGTCCTATCTCAGCGGTGGCTAGTGTACTGGTTTCAATGAGGACTCCGTCGAGCTCATCGACGACTTGTCATGCTGCTGCAGCCGGTGTTCCCGCCGTTCCTTCCACAGTAGTGTCAACCAGGCTGGTAGATTTTTCTGAGGTTGTCCGCCTACCAGAAGTGGCCGAGATTGAAAATGATTTTATAGGTGACATAGTCGATAACTTTTATAAAGGCTTAGGGCGATCCATCGATCTGGTCTTGAAAGGTTCGACTATGTCATTCTCAACTTTAAAGGTGGTCCTCTCCCGCAGTATTGAAAGTATTCGGGACCTTGAAGGGTATAACCAGGCCAGTGCCTTGGAACTCCTGGTAGATCAATTTGAGAGGGACGTAGAGGAATGGTGCCGTCTTAGCCTCTCAGACCTGGAGTCTTCAGTTGATGAGCAGCTTGCGCTCTTGTCACTCAAATGCATGAAGCCCGTCTTGCTGCTCAGGAGGTTGCTAAGGCTATTTCTTCCGACTTGAAATCCTTGGAGACAAGGAAAGTAGAGGTTGGGAATGCCATTGATGCCTCCACCAGTGCTCTTCTTGATGCTGAAGACAAAATTGGGAAGGCCAAGGAGATGATCAGGAAGGCAAATCTTCTCTTATCCAGGGCTGAACCAGTGTGTCTTGAAGAGACTGCGCGGCTTGAGCAGCTTAAGGCCCAGAGTGACGAACTCTCACGGCAGGAGTTAGCTCAGAGGGCAACCTTGGTTGAGGTCGAAGCTCGTTTGACCCAGGCTACGAACTTTAATGAGGCTGAGCTGAGGTCGTAGGCGCTTGTCCGGGCTGCTAATGATAGGAGGGCGAGGCTGGCTTCCCTTGAAGAGCGGATCAGATCTTATAATGTACGCCCGTAGGTCGCAATATATGTACCTCCATGTATCCCATCCTTTTGGAATCAATGAAAAATAATCATTTTTGTTTTGACTCCCTGTCGAATCTCCCAATTGTTCCACTTTCTGAATTGTCGGTTCCAAATTGTATTGGTGCCATTTGAGAGAATAGTCCTTTGTTGGATTGAATGCTGAAACATGGCAGTCTGTCAGTTCAGAGGTCGCGATGACATAACTAGTTGAGGAGCCACCGAGCTTCAAAGTTGGTGATACTTGTCTTTTGTAAATGTCAACAAGTATCGAAACCTGTCTTTTGTAAATGTCAACAGGGCTTAAGGTTGAGACTTAGCTGTTTACTGGTTCAGAGGTCGCAATGACATAACCGATTGAGACGCCACCAAGCTCAAGGTTGGTGATACTTATCTTTTGTAAATGTCAATAAGCATCGAGACCTGTCTTTTGTAAATGCCAACAAGCTCGAAATTGAGACTTGGCTGTCTGCTGGTTAAGAGGTCGCAATGACATAACCGAATGAGACGCCACCAAGCTCAAGATTGGTGATACTTATCTTTTGTAAATGTCAATAAGCATCGAGACCTGTCTTTTGTAAATGTCAACAGGGCTCAAGGTTGAGACTTGTCTTTTGTAAATGTCAACAAGCTCGAAATTGAGACTTGGCTGTCGTTGGTTCAAAGGTCGCAATGACATAACCGAATGAGACGCCACCAAGCTCAAGATTGGTGATACTTATCTTTTGTAAATGTCAATAAGCATCGAGACCTGTCTTTTGTAAATGTCAACAGGGCTCAAGGTTGAGACTTGTCTTTTGTAAATATCAACAAGCTCGAAATTGAGACTTAGCTGTCTGTTGGTTCAGAGGTCGCAATGACATAACCGAATGAGACGCCACCAAGCTTAAGATTGGTGATACTTATCTTTTGTAAATGTCAATAAGTATCGAGACCTGTCTTTTATAAATGTCAACAGGGCTCGGGGTTGAGACTTGTCTTTTGTAAATGTCAACAAGCTCAAAATTGAGACTTGGCTGTCTGCTGGTTCAGAAGTCGCAATGACATAACCGATTGAGACGCCACCAAGCTCAAGGTTGGTGATACTTATCTTTTGTAAATGTCAATAAGTATCGAGACCTGTCTTTTGTAAATGTCAACGGGGCTGGGGGTTGAGACTTGTCTTTTGTAAATGTCAAGAAGCTCAAAATTGAGACTTGGCTGTCTGCTAGTTCAGAGGTCGCAATGACATAACCGATTGAGACGCCACCAAGCTCAAGGTTGGTGATACTTATCTTTTATAAATGTCAATAAGTATCGAGACCTGTCTTTTGTAAATGTCAATAGGGCTCAAAATTGTAATGGAGTTTGGGAAAAGTCTCGTTTTCACGGGGAGAAATGAGGGAATCACTGTCATAGGTTTAATGTTAACGTAACAGCGAAATGTATATATGGCCTTACCATTCTATGGATGAGAATTGGTAAGTGATTTTGGAGAGCTTGTTTTCACGAGGAGAAACGAGGGAATCACTGTTATAGGTTTAATGTTAACGTAACAGCGAAATGTATATGTGGTCTTACCATTCTGTGGATGAGAATTGGTAAGTGATTTTGGAGGTCTCGTTCTCACAGGGAGAAACGAGGGAATCACTGTCATAGGTTTAATGTTAACGTAACAGCGAAATGCATATGTGGCCCTACCATTCTATGGATGAGAATTGGTAAGTGATTTTGGAGAGGGAATCAAATGGGAACAGGTCCCTTAGGATTTTTAGCAAATCCTCAGCTGTCAACGGATTTGATATGCCTTTACCAACTACCGTTCGAATTGGGCTAGCCATGCTATTCCCCTCAGCATGATGAGTTGTCGAGGACTTATGTTGGGCTTAAAGGCCAACATTTTCCTCTGTCCTTAATCGTTAAGGATGTTGGATCGTCTGGTTAACGTATGTGTAACCTTGATTCTCCTTTGAGACAACCGGTATACGGCCAGGTTCTTACTGGTGTATGATCTCGCTTGAAGGAAGAGAAAGGCTCTCTTTGCATGTACTTTGGACATGAAGATCTTGATCAGAGGTGAAGTATTAACTTGATCATGAGAAGGATCCTTGATTAAGGATAATACTTCTTTAAGAACTTGCCATTGATCGGCATCATGAGTAGGTCGCCATCTGAAGTCATAAGGCGGTATGCTCCGTTTGAATAGACTGTTTCTATTACGAACGGTCCTTCCAATTTAGGCTGAAATTTGCCTTTGGTTTTGTGCGTCATAATCATCGGTCTTCTGATGGCTAAAACCAGGTCTCCTTTCTAGAAGACTCTCTGTTTGACCTTCTTATTGAAGGCTTTTGAAATTCGAGCTTGATACAGCTCGATATGATGCTGAGCTTGTAGTCGCTTCTCATCTAGGGCTTCGAGCTCTTGAAGACGCAACCAATCATTGTCCTCTGATGTGATCTTAGTGGTCAGAGGGACTCGCAATGACGGCACCTGTATTTCCAATGGGATGACTGTCTCGCACCCATATACCAAGGAAAAAGGCGTATTGCCTGTCGGTGTTCGAACCGTGGTCCGGTAGGCCTAAAGACACTCACCAAGCTTTTCGTCCCAATCTCGCTTATTCGAGGAGACGAACTTCTTGAGTAGCTTGATGATTGTTTTGTTGAATGCTTCCGCCAAACCATTAGCAGCAGGGTTATAGGCAGTTGAAGCCACATTCTGAATTCGATATTTATCGCAGAACCGATAGAATACCTGGCTTATGAATTGGGGACCGTTGTCATGGATGATCAGCCTAGGGACACCAAATCGATGGATGACATGGTGTTTGATGAAATTAACCACATTAGAGGTTTTGACTTCAGCCAATGGTATAGCCTCCGCCCATTTTGAAAAGTAGTCGGTTATTGCAAGGATAAACCGGTGACCTCTTGTCGAAGAGGGGCTAATTGGCCCTACGACGTCAATTCCCCATGCTTCAAATGGCCATGAAGTAACAGTCGGGTGGAGCAACTCCGAAGGCTGGTGTATGAAATCCGCATGAATCTGGCATGCTTTACACCTTCGTGCGTATTGGATGGTATCGGCTATCATGGTTGGCCAATAGTATCCAAGCCTATGCAGCCTGTCTTTAAGCTTTGGACCTGGTTGGTGAGCTCCGCAAGTGCCGTCGTGTGCTTCTTTAAGCACTTCCTGTGCCTCTGAATTGGAAAGGCAACAGAGGAGGACACCGTCATATGAACGACGGTAAAGTATTTTCAGAGTTGGATCGTAGTAGAAACGGAGAGACCTTCGTCTGATAGATGCCGCTTCTTTAGGATCGTCTGGCAGCAGACCATGTAAGGCATAGTCGATGAGAGGAAATCGCTAATCTCTCGGCTCAAGATCCGTTGAGATATTATAGACCTCTCTAGTTCTCAACATATGCTTAGAGCAGACAAGGTGTCGAGTTGTGACTGCGAGGTGATACTCGGTGTCGGCTGGCAAGACTAGTGTTGTTGCTAATGAAGCAAGAGCGTCCGCCTTGATATTCTGAGATCGAGACACATGCCCGATGTAGAAACCTTCAAATAGGTTAGCCAATTTGATGGCTGTATGGTAATAAGGCACCAAGTCTTCATGGCGAACTTCATATTCGCCTTTAACCTGATTGATAATCAGTTTTGAATCGCCGTAGGCTTCGAGGTAGCGTACCCCCATTCCATGGGAAAGCTGAAGACCAATGAGTAGGGCATTATATTCTGCTACATTGTTGGAGCACGATTCTGTCAGAGAAAATGCTCTGGGAAGGACGTGATTTTGTGGGGAGATAAACACAACCCCCACTCCGGCAATAATCTTGCCTTTAGGGCCCATTCGCGATGATCCATCGAAGAACATCTGCCACACTTCTTCCTCTGAGGTTATATTGGAGTCGAAGACTTCATCTGGAATATCCTCATGAAGTTTTGAATGTTCCGGGACTAGATGAGCAGCCAAGAACTCTGCAAGGGCCTGACCTTTAACCGCCTTCTGAAGGGTAAAGATCATATCGTATTAAGACAAAAGAAGTGCCCATTTAGCCAATCTTGAATTTAGTGATCCTGGCTTTGTCATGAGAAGGCGCAAAGGATTCACTCTGGAGATGACATGTATGGTTTGGCCGACCAAATAATGTCGTGTGTTCTGAATGGCAAAGACAAGAGCTAAACACTCTTTCTCGATAGGATTGTAGCGAGATTCCGCTCCTATGAGAGTCCTGCTTAGATAATAAATGGCTTGCTCGTGACCATTGTCGTCCTTTTGAGCAAGGAGGGCACCGAGAGAATAGTCCATAGCTTTTACATAAAGCAAAAAATGGTTTCCCTGATGTAGGGGCCACTAAAACTGGAGGCTTTGTGAGGTATCTCTTGATGTCTTCATAAGCTTCCTGGCAAGCTTGATCCCATACGAAGGAAGCACCTTTTTTCATAAGTCGGGTGAACGGTTGACAGCGGCCTGAGAGATTTGCAATGAATCTTTTGATATAAGCCAGCCTGCCTTGCAAGCCTCTAAGCTCTTTGAGGTTCCTCGGTGGACGCATGCTCTGAATGGCTTTGACCTTGTCTGGGTAAAGATGAATCCCTTTTGATGTAACAATAAACCCAAGGAACTTGCCACTTGACACTCCCAAGAAGAATTTTGTCGGATTCATTTTTAGCTGATGAGCCCGCATTATGTCGAACATCGTTCTCAAGTCATGAAGATGGTCATCTTTGCTGCGGCTTTTGACAGCAATGTCGTCGACATAGCATTCTACCGTTTTTCGGAGATGATCGCGGAAGATTGTGCTTATTGCCCGCTGATAGGTTGCTCCGGCGTTCTTCAGTCCGAAGGGCATTACAGTGTAGCAGTATACCCCCAATGGTGTTCGGAACGAAGTATGCTTCTCGTCGTCAGGATACATCTTAATCTGGTTGTACCTTGAAAAGCCGTCCATAAAAGACATCCTTTCGAATCCACATATGTTGTTGATCATGACATCGGTGATGGGTAGCGGGAATTTATCTTTAGGACAGGCCGTATTGAGATCACGGTAGTTGATGCAGATCCGTATTTTTCCGTTCTTCTTGAGGACGGGGACGATGTTGGCTACCCAATCTGGATGTTGTTCCTCCCGGATGAAGCCACATGCAATGAGCTTGTGAACTTCGGCTTCAATAGCTTCCATGATATTTGGGCGAAACCGACGTTGTTGCTGCTTGACTGGCTTGACGTCGGGCTTGATGTTCAGACGGTGCATGGCGACTTGCGGATCAAGTCCAGGCATGTCTTCGTAGCTCCATGCGAAGACGTCTATATACTCTTTTACGAGTATTATCAATTCTTCCTTCCCTGTAAGTAATAGGCTTTCACTTATAAAGATAGGCTTGGGGTAGTCTTGACTACCCAAGTTGACCTGCATCACCTTGTCTTCAGTAGGTGTCTCGCGCAGTTCGAATCTCCTTTCCCACTGGAGGTTTAATTGCTGGGCCCATGGTTCCTCATCAACAGGTTCTGCGGGCTCCAATTGACTGCTCGAAGTCATATTAACAGTGAGGTTTTCGAACATTCCTCTTACACTGATATCTGAGTCCCACTCGGAGGATGAGGCCGAATGTGATGGAATTAGTTCATCGTCTTTGAATTGAACCGTTGTTGACAATGTGGGTGTAACGTATCCCAACCCCCTGCGTGTACTATCATAGTAATTTGCAGGCTTCCCTTTAGGCACAAAGTCACGCATCAAACTGCGCCTTCCTTTTCCAAAATTCAGGCCTTCTCCATGCTTTAGGTCGTATCCCATTTTCTCCATAATATGGCGTGCCGGTCGCGCGTAATGGAAGAACTGTGGAGTGTCTGAATCTGAACTTGAATCTGCAGCCGTGGGTCCCCGTGGTTGGGTTCTTCCGAAGATTATCGGTAACTGACCTTCTTTAGATGGCGGGATCACTAAAACGGCTCCCTCTGCGGATTCCATGGGCGTACTGGACGCACTTGGCTTATGTAAAGGCATGTGTAGGGAACTATCCGTAATGGATTTAAACAGCCCAACACTCGCAGGATAATCGAAAGAAATATTATCATTAATTACCCATTCACCTTCATCCTCTGAAGGAGCATTACATTGGGGATTATTGAGACATGCTATAATTGGTTCACCAATCAGAAGGGCTGGCATGCCTGCTTCGAATTCTGAATCCGCCTCATTGCCACTTTCATCATCGTCCGGCAATGGTTCTTTAGGTGTCCCACCGGCCTCTTGATACAGGAGAGCGTCAGTGAAGTAATTTTCCACCCCTTTGAATGGTTGCTTCTCAGCAAAGACAGTTCATACTGTCGCGTCATCTTCAACATATTTGAAGCATTGGTGCAGAGTAGAAGGAATGATCCAGTTGGCATGGATCCATGGTCGACCTAGCAGCAGGTTATATGACGTGTCGGCGTCAATGACATAGCATGTCACTTCTGACTTCAGGCTTCCGATTCTGCAACGGAGCCGGATTTTCCCAAGTGGGTGACTGCTCCCGGCATTGAAACCGTTTATTGTAGTGGTGGTTGCGGACAACCTATACAGCGGTATGCCGAGGAAGTAGAGAAGCCTTTTGGGGATGATGCTGAGTGCGGACCCCGGATCGACTTGTATTCTTTCAATGCACGTTGAACCGATATATCCGGTGTAGTACAGAGGTCGATCGTGCTTGTTATCTTTGAGAAGCATATCTTCCGTCGTGAATGTAATGGCGGGCACCTTTGATTGTATGTGATGATATTCTCGGCAAGGAGACTGAACGTCTTCATTAGGGACCTCTAGCATGCATATCAGAAAGGATTCTGAATTGACTAGCGCATCCCTGAGTGCTTCTCTTGTCTCTTTTGAGAGACGAAGGAGCTCGTGTATTGTAATACGAGCTGGGATATTAGCCAAATGGGCCAATATGTCAAAACAAAAGGGCATGTCAAGCCTTAATCCTGAAGGCTTCTTCAGGATTTGGTCGAATCGGACCTCTTTAGGCTTCTCTTTTCCCTTGGTTGGAATCAAAGCGGATGCTGGTACTCGTACTGACGTAGTTTGCTGCTGTATCTCGTTAGTAGACTTTTCATGCTGCCTCAAGTACGATTTTTTGGATCGAGTACCCGTCGGCTGAGGTAGGTCGGCCTGCGTTGTGCAAGCCTGCTTTTCTCCTTCTGAATCACTGAGGGAAGCTGACGTAAGATTGCCGTCGTCTGGCAGGATGGAGATGACATTGCAAGATTTGCCCTTTGACTTGGGCTTCTTTGAATCCCACTGCACGTCTTGGATGAGGTCTGGGTGTATCCACATGACTTCCCCTGTCTTCAATGTTAAGGGAATAAGACCCTTATTGTTTTGAGTTGTAGCTGAGGGATGCTTGACTTCCAACCGTGGCGCAGGGACTGAATAAGTCCCGTCAGGAACTGTAACCTTTGGAGTTTTGCCGAACTCGAGGGTCACCATATTGGCAGTGACTTTCTTCTGTTCTGACTTTAGTGTCAGGATTCCGGCGTCGACTAAGGCTTGAATTCTATCTTTGAGGACATAGCACTTGTCGGTAGGATGGTGGATCATCCTGTGGTAGAGGCAGTATTTGGGGTCGTTCGTGTGCCCTATCTCATTGGGACGCCGAGCATCTGGCAGCTTCATTTTATTCCCTTTGTGAAGCAAATGGAATATCGTGACCACTTGATCGTCTCTGAAGGAGTACTATTTTGGAGGAAACTTAGACTCCTGATTATTGAAGCCGCTCTTCTTGGCTTTCGACTGCACATCCCCGGACAATTCAACGGACATAGTCTCCTTCCCTTTGGCTTGAGAAGACTGCGCCATATCGCTACGTCCTTTACTGTTCATACCCCATTTGCCTCTAGGGGTGGATGGTTCGAACTTTTTAGCCGACTTTTCGGCTATCTCAGCTTGTTCGACCAATTCCTTCCAAGTGTGGGCCTTGACAGCCCCCATGCGAACTTCCACTTGGTCCAAGAAGTTATGCCTGCATGTCTGTAAGAGCATGGGTAATGGCATCCCTGCTGGGCACATCAAGGATAAGTTTCTGAACCGCTCGATGTAGTCGCGGACAGATTCGCCCTTCTTCTGCACAGTGGAGAGGAGCTTGTCCATGGTTATTTCGGTATCGTCCTCGTAGAAACGAGAGAGGAACCGGGTTTCCAGGTCGATCCAGGAATTGATAGAGCCCGGAGGGAGACTTCGGAACCAGTCAAATGCCACTCCCTTTAAGGTGCCAATGAACAGCCTAGCCATGATGGCGTCATTGCTTATAACATTACCAGTCTGAGACCGGAAGTAGTAGATGTGCTGATTTGGCGAGATCTTTCCATCATAGGTATGCAACGTTGGTGGTTTGAACTTCGGTGGATATGGCACCGAATCCCACTCCAATGGGTAAGGACGGATTGCCCCTACCTTCTTTAATTCATCCCTCTGGACTAGGGATGCTATTTGAGCTTGGAGGCCTTTAAGGACTTCGGCGTCTAAGGAAGAACCCTCTTTAGATTTCTCCGTCCTGGGCTGCTCATTGCTGAAATGTTCCTCCTCATCATGATTGCTCCCGGCATCATTGTCATTCTGATTGCCGAGGAGTCGAGCAAGCATCTGTTGAATATTGTCCAGGGCCTCTTGCTGGGTTTTGGAAGTTTGCTCCTGAGCTTCCAGGCGCCGACGAAGGTCGTCGTTAGTGTTATCAGCCATATTGACTGATGCTTTGTTTGTTCGCACTGAGCTAACTGTCGCCGAAGAGGCGTACCCACTGTCTTCATCTTCTTCATCCGATGGTTGGAGTGATCTCGTGGGCTATGACGAGGCTAGGACCGTCGAGGAGGAAGGCCGTTCATAACTATAGGGTATCGCCACCCTAGATCTGTGTTTTAGAAAACACCTCTTTATGTACCAAGACTTCGCCTAAGCCTGGGCTGTAATCTGGATCTGGGGAGCTGTAGGGGGTGTCGTCAGATGTTTGTCTTCCCCTGCATAACTCTCGTCCTCTTCCGGTCATGTTGACGGATGCAGAGGATGGATCTTGCGAGACGCTCCTTTTGCGATGCTTTACCGGGGCTTGTACCGACAGCCGATGAAAAACTGATCGCCGACCTGGGGAGGTGGCGAAGATTGGTACTAGCCGGCAATGGACCGAGTGGACTGTCACCAACTGACATCCCACTTGTTGACAACAGGAAGAAGAGGTTTGTTCATTTGTCGACAATTCCCGCAAATCAGGCCAAGTATGGCCTAAACGATCTGGTGCAGAAGCTCCTTTGGATAGCGCATAGGAGAATGTCTTGTTCCTTTTATCCCTGCAGAAAGGATTAGCACTGAATGGCGCTTTAGTTCTAACTTCGCCAATAGGCGCGAACTTAGTGCTTGACGCACTGGAAAGCGGAGCACGCTGTGGTGCTTTACCCGCTATGCTGCTGCGAAGGGGATGGACCCGGTGAGTACGCTGAGGTACAGTAGCTTCGCTCATATGATCGAGGCTGGCACAATGCATTGCTGCTCTTGAATTGGGTGACGGTATGATTGTCGTCGTGACTTTATGGTTGGCAGCATTGCTGGAGCAGAGAGGCCTCTTGCCTTTTTCTTTGCGAGAAAGGCGCGGTTTTGGCATAGCTACGCCTGAAGCTTCTGCCAGAGACTTCTCTTTAGGCCTCCACATCTGCTTTGGCAGAGGATACTTAGGTTCGCAAGGGACCTGATTAGCCACACGTGAGGCTGGAGGGTGTTGGCAGAATTCTGCTTCTAGTTTCTGTTCCGAAACCTTAGCCGTGGAGACCGTCCTATGCTTCCGTGCTCGAAGCATTAGGCCACCCCCAAAGAGGACTTCTTCAAATCTTCCTTGATCGAACTGGACAACCAAGTTCTTGAGAGTGCAGGACTTGGGCTGCGGGCGTGCTTCCCTGTTGCGCCAAATAACCGCAGTAGGTTCGCAGAGAACCTTTCCTGTCTCCGCAGAGACTTTCTTTGAAGATTTAGCCAGAGGGGCTCTGGCTGCACCGGCTTTTCTGAATTCAAAGTTAGACCCGAAGGTCTGTTCGTCGCATTGCAACACTTGATTCTCGACAATGGAGAATTAGTTCCCCAGCGGAGTCGCCATCTTGTTTTCCATTGATTTGCGAAGGGGGAAAACTTACAATAAAAAGAGTTTAAGGAGCTAAATTACAAGTATTCTTAAAAAGATTACAAGTAGATCTCCTCAGAGATTCTGGAGAAGTGTGCCGATAGGAGTCTGGTCAGCGCGCGACCACTTTGTCCCTTTGACGATGCGAGCGATGAGATTCCCTTCTCGCCTGGTTTGGGGAATCAGAGAACAGAAGGTTGGTAGAACCCTCTCGTTACTTCTCAAAACCGCCTTCACTTAGGAATTCCTTCTCGCCTAGTTCTGAAGATTCCTTGAGAAGAAGGTATTAGGGTATCAGTACCCTGAATAGAGAAGTAATTCTCTAAAAGTCTCTGAATTCAAGAGCGCACGGTACTTTTGTGAAGAAGTCTCTGCTTGTGGAGTCCTCTCTCTCGAGCGTATCGTCTCAGAAAAGCTCTTTGAAGAAGTCCTCCCTCCTTGTGCCCCTAGCGCGCTATTTATAGGGAGAGCAAGGGTATAACCGTCCCTTGAAAATATGGAAACAGATTGAATCGGATCTTTTTAAATCTGGAAAGTAGCCTTGCTGCGAGGCTAGGATCAGCTTCTGCGAAGCTAGAAATGGCAGGTCGGTTGATCCTCTTGATTTGTTTTGATCCTTTCCATATTGTTGGAGGATTTTCCCTGATCTTCTTACTCGTTTTAGAAGAGTCAAGAGATTGTGGCAATCAACTGCCAAATTCGATCTCAGATTTAATCTTGATTGGATTTGATCTCAATCCTGATCAGATTTGATCTCATCTGGAGATTTGATTGGTCAAAGGTTGACCATAGCAGACCAATAGCGGCGCTGCCCGCTTTGAGCTCGCAGCGGAGCTGGAGACGATTTCTGGCGAAGTCCGAAAGAAACCTTTCGGCGGAGCTAGAAGTCCTCTGTGGCGAAGTTATAAGTTAGCTTCTTGGCGAGGCTTTGGATAGCTTCAAGGCGGAGTCGGGTGATACTAGCCTCTCAAGCGAGGCTATCCCTTTGGGCTCATACGATGCTAAGTGCTAGCACCTTAGACCTGCTGAGGTCTATTTAGAAACAATCCGGGTTCACTGTCTGCTTGCTGGATCAGTGGAGTCCAAGTTGCTTCCTTGTCCCTCGGAGATGGGTGGAAACTGGTCTTCAGCTCGTCTGTCACTTGTCTTTTGTAAATGTCAACAAGTTTAGACATTGTTCGGACCAATAAGAATCTTGTCTTTTTAAGTGTCAATAATGGAGTCGTCGCTCTTTTGGATCAAGTTTGATTCATGTAAAGATGAAGAAAAGATTTTCAAGAGAAGACTTGATTCAAGAGTTGTAAGTTTAAGATTTTTGTTTTAGGATAAAATATAAATGATATATTAGTTGTAGATTGCTCAAGCTTATACACACACAAAAGTTTATGTATCAAAAAATATAGTTTTTATTTTAAGCTTTAAATTTTATGCCTTAAAATAGTTCACATGTTTGTAATATGTGTTGATTTTTAATCACACATAATTGTACTTCAAAGTTTTTCAATGAACTTATTTTTGTTGATTTTATGGAGATTTTATAAAATTTAAGATGTATTTTAAAAAGTTGTTAAAACTATTTTTGGGCTGCTTGAGGTCGACCGACCGGTCAACCGAAGGCTGAGCCGGTCGACCGATCGGCTGACCGACGTGCACAAGATGTGCACAAGCTCATGTGACTTAAGCTCGGTCGACTAACCGGTCGACCGTAGTAAAGACTGGCTGACTGACCGGTCGACCGACTGAGTTTATAGAGCTCTCGGGTTTTCTCGGTCGACCGGGCGGCTGACTGTTCTGCTGATCTGCTCGACATCTTTAGAGTTTTCGGGCCATAACTTTTTATTCTTATATTCAATCAATATGATTTAAACTACATTTCAAAGATAAATTTTGGGTTATATTTCTTATTCAATAATCATTTTTTGATTCAAATGTTAAAGATAATAAATATTGGGTTGAAGTCTATTTTTATTCTGAAAATAGTTTACAGTTTTTGATTTGACACCTTTCAGTATTTTATTAGTAACTTTCTACTCCGTAATTATATTGATTTGATTTAAGTTGCATTAGAATGAAGACGTCAAGATCTACAAATTCATCCTATATACCTATTTCTAAATTCTAAAATTTTAGGCCTAAAAACTATGCTCAAAGTCGAATCAAAAGTGATCACCAAGTGTTCCACCTTTGTTTTTGGAGGAGTTGTAAAGGTTGCGGCCTCGGCGAGCTTGCCGGTTCGCGTGTGTTGTTCTTGCAAGAATAAGTAGGGACTTGCGGTTCCAAGAGATCTTGAGGGAGCTCGTTGTAGGTGTTGCGGCACCGAGTGATCTTGCGGGATTGATTATAGTGGAAATCCTTCATAGTGTTGAAGGCAGGGATGTACAGCAAGTGTGCTCGAACCTCAAAACATATCTCCCGTGTTTGTGTTTTGCTTATCTCTCTCTCTCACTTGTGTTTTATATCTTGCATGTGCTTATTTTTCATATTTCTTATATGCTTGATATTTTCTTGTGCTAAATTGATATATATGCTTGAGTTGTTTGTTTGCTCACACTTGTATTCAATCAAGACAGTCATTGTGGCACCTCAACTCTTAATCCAGAAGAATCTTGAGGAGATAGTCCAGAGCCCTTCACCGGTAATTCGGCTACACTCTTTGCTTATACTTTGTGTGTTTGCATAATAGTATTAGTTTGCAAAATTAGTTTTCATTCCGTATTAGTTTTGTATTAGTTTAGCTTGTCACCTATTCACCCCCTCTAGGTGTCTTACATTTTCATGTTTAACCGACTCAGCAACATCATCATTAGAATCATCCTCGTATGCTCCAGTATTAACTTTCGTGCCATTATCCCTCCTCATTTTCTCATTGTGGCTTGAGCAAGAGTTTTTATTCTCAAAGAAACTAGTTTCATTGTCGAATATCCGCTCACTTTGCTTGAAGTGGCATGAGTCACCGTTCATCGGATTTTCATTAATATGAACTATAAACATGTTGTTAACCATGTTTATCTCAAAATTGTCAACCAAAAGCTCTATCCCAGGTGGCTCCTCCACAGGTTGTTGAGACTGGGGTGCACACTCCTTAATGAAAGGTTTAAGATATGAGTCGAGACACAGAGTTTATCACTAGCTCTAATTCTTCAAATATTCTGATCTCTTCATTGCAAATGTCTTCAAAATTTTGATCAGAATGCGGAAAATCAGATTCGTCATGATCGCTGTTGATTTGCATTTCTTATTGAGCTTCCTCATATATCCTGAATTCATCATCAAAGATTTCTTCAAAACTTTGAGATATTTTCTCAGAGTCTGGCCTTCTGCAGTTATCATCACTATGATTTTTTGCGCACCATGAATCATATTATCCTCAAGTGCATTTAACGAGGGCTCAAGCTCTAACTCAAATGGTTCTTCGTTAGGTAAATGAGGTCGGGGCACAGACACTGCACAATTTGGCTCAAGATATGATTCTCGCCATTGTAATGAAACCTGACTGACATGTTGGTCTATCTCATCAAACCAGCTTTCCACTTCATCAAGATTTGACTCTTGATCAATATACTTGATGTCAGATCCTTCATCTTCGAAGTGTCCACTTGGTATCCCTTGGATCCAGTTGACATCAAAAGGCTGGTCAGGGTGATCACTTAGTTGGTTCCCTAGGTTAAAAATATTAAGATCAATTATCATATTATCAAAGGTGAGTTTCATCAACCCACTACAACAGTTAATCAAAGCATTCGAAGTAGCTAGGAAGGGTCTACCCAAAATTACAGGAATCTATCCTCTTAGGTTCTCTATCAGTGCAGTTTCAAGGACAACAAAATCAACTGGGATGATGAATTCACCAACCTTAATAAGCACATCTGCAATCTCTCTCAATGGAATTTTAACTGACCAGTCAGCTAGTTGAAGAATGACCTTTGTGGGTTTCAACTCATCTACCCCTAACTGCTTGTAAACTGAGTAAGGAAGCAAGTTTACACTTGTCCCCAAGTCTAACAGCGCCCTGTCAATAATAGTGGTTTTAATTGTATAGGAAATATTTGGACATCCAGGGTCCTTATATTTCACTAGCACGCTATTCTGGATTATTCCACTGATATTTGCTGCTAGGAAGACTTTCTTCAGTGTTTGATGTGCTCTCTTCTTAGTGCACAAGTCCTTCAAAAATTTGACATAGGATGGACTTGTTCAATAGCGTCAAGAAGAGAAACATTTACTTTCACTTGCTTGAAGATTTCTAGAATCTTCTCCATATGCGCCGTGTGTTTCTTCAGTTTTAGCGGATTAAGAAATGGAGCTGGTGGCTCATAAGAAGGCTCAATGATTTGCTCAGTTTCTTTTTCTTCAGAGTTATCTGAGGCAGAAGAGGATGGATCAGTCATGGGGAGAGAGGAATTGGTTTGGTCAGGTATCACCACCTGATTGTCAACTTTTTTCCAGATCGTAAGGTATGAATTGCATTGATTTGAGCATGACTGGATGGATTTGCTCTTGTGGCTCTGGGATTAGTCACAGAATGACTAGGAAATGTCCCTCTTTTCCTTTCACCCATTTGTGATGCCATCTGCTCATCTGTAATTTGAGACGATTTATTGTTTGATGAGTATGTTTATTTTCATTCATCATTTGAGTTGTGATCTGTATGAGACTTGTAAGTGACATTTCCAGGTTGTTCAGCTTCTGATCGTTGCTAAATCCTGGTGGGGGAATTGGCGAATTGGCGTATGGTTGCGTAGAGTTTGAGTTCACAAAGGTTGGTTGGCTCTGATATGGAATTGCATTGGATCTTACGAACTGTGAACCACTTAACTATGTTGCACTGTTTGATACACCTCCCTGATATGCTCCTTGACTCCATGAAAAGTTTGGATGATTCCTCCACCTCAGATTGTAGGTTGGGGCATAAGGATCATTTTTTTTATCGCCGGTAAGCAGAATTCAAATGTTGGTCATGGTTGCTCATCATTGAATTTTGAATCAATGGGCAATCTTCTAAGATGTGGGTTGGAGATTGGCAGTTAAAGCAGCTTGGTGTAGAAATTTGATTTACATGATCGGCTGCGGACAGTTTCCTTTGTTGACTTTTAGCTCCTTGATTCTTCTCATGAGTGCTGTTATTCTTGATTCACTAGCAATGGAGTTCTTAATTGAGTGGAGACTACCCTTAGATGTGGGATTTGTGGTTGATGATTTTTCAGAAACCCTTCCCATTGCATAGTTTTTCTGCCATTTCTTCTAGAAATTCCCAAGCCTTATCTTCTGTCATCCTCATGAAGTCTCTGTGACTTATGGATTCAAATAGGGTTTTCGAATTGTATTCGACACCCTCATAGATAATCTGACAGAGACGCCACTTTTCAATGGCGTAATGGGGACATTGTCACAGAAGGTCCTTAAACCTATCTTGATATTTCCAGAAGGGTTCCTTGTCCAATTGCCAGAACTGATTGATTTGGCTCTGAATTCTTGCAGTCTTGTGCATTGTGAAGTACTTCTTAAGAAAGATTGCAACAAACTCTGCCCACGTTGAAATAGAGTTGGTTGCCAGGTTGTGCATCCACTTTTTAGCATTGTCCCGAAGTGCAAATGGAATGAAACTCAACTTAACTGCATCGTCACTCAACTGCTGGATCTTCATCATTGCACATACCTCTTCAAATTCTCTGATGAACACAAACACATCGTTTGATTTCAGACCGAAGAACTTTGGAAGCATCGTGATGTACTGCGACTTCAGTTTGTAATCGTTTCTATTGGCCACTGGGTGTTGGATGCATGACGGGTATGATGATCGAGGAGGGAAACATCGATCTATGAGGACCGGAGGTGGAACAGGGTCAGTCATCAGCAAGACTTAACCCAACCCCTTACGGCACGAGCTGACGACAGCCATCCACCACCTGTGTCCGCGTTCCCGAAGGCACCCCTCTCTTTCAAGAGGATTCACGGCATGTCAAGCCCTGGTAAGGTTCTTCGCTTCGCATCGAATTAAACCACATGCTCCACCACTTGTACGGGCCCCCGTCAATTCCTTTAAGTTTCATTCTTGTGAACATACTCCCCAGGCGGGATGCATAACGCGCTAGCTATAGATTAGTGTCGTTAGATTCTATTCTGACTAGACGTCCTGTTGAGTCGCGTGCCCAAACTAACATATATCAGTAGCAAGGACAAGGTTGGGTGTGAAGATGGTGAGAAGAGGGAGTTGATGGTTATGGGGGTGATCGAGAATTATCTAATTTTTTTTGTAATTTTTGTTTTTGTGATCTTCTTTTTTAATCAATCCGGTAAAAGTGCTAAGACTTAAAGAAAACACCGTTCCCTGGCAACGGCGCCAAAAGCTTGATGGGGAGATTTCGATCTCCTGTTTTACTTACCGTAAGTGCACGATTGATTATTCGCAGTACTTAACGGCCGATCCATAGAGACAGGTGGTTCTTACGGTTTCAACACTTCTACGCGAATTTGGTGAAAAGTTTGTGAGTGAAATTTCTAAACTACGTGTCAATTTAAGAAAATCAAGTTAAGCATCTAGGATTGAATCCCCTAAACTAGAATCGAGCAATCAATTTTGGTCTATATACCAGTCTATTGTCACTCACCAAATCCCTATTTCTAGGGAGGTAAATTAAGTCTGATTACTAGATTTAAGCATAGGGTATAATCCAGCTAGATCCATCAAAAGTAAATAAAATGACTGAAAAAAATTAAAAGCAAGAAAGTGGTAAAATCCTAAGCATGGACTATTAACTCCCGATACATACGCTGTCAAATAATTAGTGATTTTAGAAATAATCTCCTAAAAGTGGTGGATCAATCAGTGAGCACAGCCCTAAATAGGAGATTTAATGTTGATCACACGAAATTCTAGCCTACATTCGTCTACCCAAGATATTTGCCAAAAGTCTAGCTACGCATGATAAAGTTATTAACAAGATAGTTTATTAAATAAAACATAATTAAATTAGATGATTAATTCAACATAATTAAATAACTAAAGCAGTCATGAATTTATAATATACTAATAGTAACAAATATCTAACTAAAATAGTTAACTAACAAAATTACTTACCCTTCCTTACCATCCCTCTGCAGGCGCTTTGCCATGAACCCCTCCATGTGAATTGTCTCCTTCATGTGTTGCTTCACGAGCCAAGAAATGAGAGGGTGGGACCCGCCAAATGAGTGGGAAAAATCCCACTCTCAGCCGCCCTTCATGTGCGTGACAAAGGAAGGAACTGGAGCACGCAAGCTCTGCGGTTGTCGCAGGCACGGGGAACGACGCGGGAAACGCGTCTGCTTGCGTGATAGATCACGAGAAACAATTCCAAATAATCCAATTTCAATGATTAAAAACACCAGAACTCAGAGATCCCAAAAACAAAAGAAGAATTGGTAAATAGAAACTGGCTATAAAATCCTAGCAGAATTTGGTCAAAACAAAAGGCAGCCTAAACCCTAATGAATATTTATAACTAAGGATTTAGCTATTTTACACATGAATCTCAAATAATTACAACATTTCAAGGAGAATACATAAATAAATTTTATAATTCTCATCTTTATCCACTTTTACGTTTAAACCCCTAAACTTTTTACATTTTCGCTCCAGTACAGAAACAGAGATAGAGTTCCTTCCACTGTTTTGAGTGGTTAAATGGCTGAATCGGAAGACGTCATCAACATAAAAGTTGTAACTCTCTCAATTCTCTTTCCGTACACTCTTAGATGATTTCATTCGCATTTTTGTTGCAAAATTTATCATTAAAATATCATCACATGTCTGGAAAGTGTCCTTTGATCTTCGTTGTTCACAAATCAAGCCATTCTTCTTGGTTCTTCTCTTTTTCTTATTGATCGAGGACATTCTCTGCAAAGAGACTAAATATACCCGAGTAGCATTATTTATAAACAAATAATAGATAAATATGGGCATGAAAATATGATAAAATTGTGCTCATCATTATATCATGTGTAAAATTTATATGTCATATTGCAGTGATATTTAATACCTTTAGAGTTTATTGACATATTTTGTTCATGCCACTTTAAGCTTAGCGTGTATACGTGGGTTATTCTCTTCGCGTATATACATCACCGACTCTTGTTGTGTCTCTACTCCAGCGTATTTTTGGAAGCGGGGCATGACTGGATTTTCTTAGCATCAAAGCCAGTTTTGCTCAAAGAGGACCTAATTCTTACCGGTGACCTGAGACAAGTTATATTTACACTACAATAAACATATACTATTCAAACAATAATATTGACCCCACTTTGGTATTAGCTGTCTTTCCTTTGGAAATTCATCTCTTTGATCTTTTGATGTTCCTAATTCAACGCTTCTTAGAGTAACTAGATTTTCTATCTTGATTCCCATCCTTCTTCTCGAAGCTATTTTACTCGATTTTGTCTCTTGGAACTGGTTATACTCCATGCTGAAGCTGGTAGCAGAAGTCAGAGTAGTGCAGTAAAATCATGGTGTCCCAGAGAAGCGACGTGAAAGCTCGATATCTTCTCCCTTGATTTTGATTCTTTTTATCATTCCCTGCCTTATTGAAATTTCGAGGACGAAATTTTTGTAAGGTGGGTAGAATGTAATATCTCTAGTTAATAATACTGTATTTTTATTTTTCTAAATATTTATTTTCATACTTATTATTTTATTTATTATTATTAATTAACTTGATTTATGATTATTATTATTAAATATACAAAATTATTTTGGAGTTTAAATGTTAATTTAGCTTTATATATATTCACCATTATTACTTGTTATCATTTTCAATTACTAATTACTATTATTACTATTAGTATTATTATTATTAATTGTTAATGTTTTTATAGTTGATATTACTATTATTAATATTGTTATTATTACTATTTCATTATGATTATTATTGTTAATTATTATTATTGTTATTGCTAATTATCATTATTGTTGTTGTTGTTGTTGTTGTTATTATTATAGTTTATTATGGTTAATTACTAATATTGTTAATAATATTATTATTATTAGTATTGTGATCATTATTATTATTTTCCCTAGCCCATTTAATCAAGCCACTTCCACTTATTTCTAATTCATTTTCCTAGCCTATAATTAAAACCCAAAATTCAAATTCTAACCCAATAACCCACAACCCATTATCACATCTCTATATAATCTCATTAACCATAATCAAAACCCTAAAACTCTTCTCCTTTCTCTTCACAGTCGTCACCCTTGTTGGCCCAAAGGCCATTAGCCCTATATCTTGTTGAATATTTTGATGATAACAAACCATATTTAGTTATGTATTTAACAATTTTGTTTAAAAGTATTTCAGGTTAAACAGGTTGATTTGACGGCTCCACTATCAAGACTCACAAGTTTGGACGCCGCTAAAGATGTACATTCCCAAGCTAAGCACATTAGGAAGCTTCGGGATCAAGACATGAAGAAAAGACCTAGTCAAGATCAAGACAATGAAAAAAATCCGAGATTTGTATTTTTACTTTTCTTTTAGACTTTTTGTCAAAACTAGATGTTAGAAGTAGATTTATGGGATTGTCACTTACACACACTTTAGTTTGATATATGGCTTCAAAAACAATTTCAAATTCTATTTCCAACTTAGTTTTATAGCTAACATGTTTTTCGGAAATTTGTTTTAGAAACTTTAAGTTTTTGGAAAAACCAACTTTTAGAAAAATAAGTTTTTATCAAGAGAAACTTTATCAAAATGTTTTAACATATTAGGGTAGTGACATATGGTCATACTCCTATTTTTACAAAGTCCAAAACCCCAAACCACAAGACCAAAACCAAAAGACCCAGTTCTGATTTTCTGTAGTTCTGATTTTTCAGAACTGACAGGAGCCGGTCGACCGTCCCGGTCGACCGACGTACACGCTGTGCATGTGTGTACGTCGGCCGACCGCTCCGGTCGACCGGAGCACTTACAGTGATCTCTGTTTGTTGGGGTCGACCGGGGCGGTCGACCGTAGTCCCCCAACGGTCAAAAATATGACCGTTGGCGGTCGACCGGCCCGGTCGACCGGCAGCTATCAGGAATTCTGACAGATTCCAACAGCTATATTTTTCTGACAGATTTTGTTGGGATCTCACCCTAACGAATCTCTCTTGCTGTTTTACACAGTTTTTCAACCCCTATAAATAGTGGGTCACTTCAACATGATAAGAAAGAATTCCTAAACATTTTTATAAGAGATTTTCATAAGAATTTCAAGTCTTCATTTTAGAAAAGATTTTCAAAGCCAAAATTTCCATACACCCATTTGAAGCCTATTCCTCTACTTCTCTCTAGATTTTGCACTACACAATCCCAAATTTCTACATCTACATATTGGTTATAGGATTATGCAAGTGAGCTATTTTGTGATCAAGTGTGATCATTTTCTTCTTGAGCGAAGTTGTAGAGGCATCGGCCTCAAGGCGAGCTAGTGTGCTCCGGGTGGTGTTGCGGCATCACAAGTGATCGGACAAGTGTGTCCTTGTATTGAAGATTCGGTGGGATCGACAATAGTGGAAATCCTTCAAGTGTGAAGGCGGGGACGTAGAGCGTGGCTCGAACCTCGGAAACATATACTTGTGTTTGCGTTTGATCGAATTTTTCTCTAAACTCAAACTCCTTTATTTCTTGCAATACTATCGTGTTTATTATTGCTTATCCTTTAATTTGTGCAATTTGTTAGTAGAATTTTTAATTCCGCATTGTTGCCATATTTCATATAGTCATCACCTATTCACCCCCCCTCTAGGTAATTTCAATTGGTATCAGAGCCTAACCCTACAATTTGGTTTAACCACCTTAGGGAGATCCTTGTTATTTGGCTATATTAGTTGCATTTTTCATTTATTGTGCTTTATATTACTCATCCATGGCATCACTTGACTTTTCTAGCATCAAGTCCCCACCTAAGTTTGATGGCTTGAACTTCCCTATTTGGAAGGTCAAGATGAACCTATTTCTAAAGTCCCTAGGTGTTAGAGTAGCTAGGGCCATCACTAGAGAATTTGTTGAACCCCTTACCGATGAGAGTTCATGGTCCGAGGACACCACCAAGGACTATGAGGCAAATGCTAGAGCCCAATATGCCTTGACCCAAGCTCTAAATGAGGATGACCTAGCACGCATCATTAATTGCAAATCCGCATTTGAAGTTTGGAATATTTTAATTGTGACTCATGAAGGAATGTCACAAGTCAAAAGATCTAAGATTGACTTGTTGCGTTCTCAATATGAGAATTTCTATATGTTTGATAATGAGAGCATTGATGACATGCTCACGCGATTCGCCAAGATTACTAATGCCTTATCTTCTCTAGGTGACGCAATCGATAATGACCAAAAGATTCGGAAGGTCATTCGGGCTCTTCCCAAATCTTGGGAAGTGAAGGCAACTACCCTCAAGGAGCTCAACGATCGGGAGGAGATGGACTTCTCCGGCTTCATTGGAAATCTCAAAACACATGAGATGGAAATGAAGGTTAGAGAAGAGAGGGAGGCGCCCAAGAAGAAAGCGCTCGCCTTCAAAGCCACTCCAACCATTCTTGAAGAGGATGACTCATCGGAGGATTGCGATGAGGACTTCGCCATGCTCATCCGGAAGGTGGGCAAGATGTTCTACAAGAAGGGACGGCAAAGCAACTTCCGAAGAGGGAGACCTCAAGGAAGGTATGAAAAGAAAAGAGAAGAACCCGGTCCTTGCTTCCATTGCAAGAAGATCGGACACCTCATTGCCGATTGCCCCGCTCTTCAAGCAACCACCTCCAAGAATGCCCCAAAGAAGAAAAAGGCTATGGTAGCCACATGGGATGACACGGAGTCGGAATCCGAGGAGGAAAACGACGCCGCACACATGTGCTTCATGGCACATGGGGAGGATGCATCAAAGGTAACAAACGAAAACTCAATAGATGATGATGAGCTAACTATGGATGAATTAGCCCAATTTTTTGAAGAACTTCAACATAGGTATGAGATTTCTCAATCTCATAATAAAAAGTTAAAAAGGGAAAATGAATCTTTAAAAGATAAAATTAATATTATTGAAAAGGAGAAAAATGATTTATCTTGTGCTTTTAAGAAATTAAAAATTGATTTTGAAAAATACAAACTAGCTTGTAAAGGGAAAACCCCCATTGCATCATGTAACAAAAATGAATTTTTGGAAATTCAAAAACGAGTTGATGCTTTAGATTCAACTCTTAAAAAGTGTGCTTTTGATTTAAATAAGTTTGCATCTAGATTTCCCAAGGGAGTAACCCAAGGGAAACACACTCATCATACTCATGCACGGAAACATGCACACTCACACAAACATGCATTTATGTATGGTAGTGGTAGAATTTACATTTGCACGCATTGTGGCCGCAAAGGCCATTTAGAAAAATTTTATTTTGCTAAACATAATGTAAACAATAAATATGTTTGGGTTCGTCCCGGTACTAATCCAAAAGGACCCAAAAAGATATGGGTACCAAAAGACTCACCAAATTTAGATGATGCAGGTGGATCTTCTTCCTCCAAGACTTAGGGGGAGACGGTGCCCAAGTGGTGGATGCAACTAAGCTCAAAGAACACATCGCGCTTGCATCGCTATCATGGAGGCACCTATTTTGGAGATTGCCCATGCTTGGTAACTTCTCCATTTAAAAGTTTTTGTTTGGTTATCAGTATACACATGTATAGGATTGTTAGTTTATTTTTTTTGATACATTGATATATGCTAGTGTAAACTTACATCCCTATCATGATTGTGTATATGCCATGTTTTAATATCTTGTCTTTTATACCATGCCCATTGTATGTCTACATGCCATGCCTAGACTAGCTTATTTATATATACACATTGTATTTTCAAAACTAGAAATAAAATTTTGTAAAAATTTCATACTCAAGCAAATACCTTAGAGATGGCAATTGCGCACCTCAACTCATTCAAGAGGAATCAAGAGGATGAAGTTCAGAACCCGTCACCGGGTATTCGGCTTCAACATCTTTAAAACTTTGTTTTTGTATGAAAATTAAAAAGTTTTGTGTGAATATTTTGGTTGACATGATAACCTAATGAAGATTTAAAAACATTGTTGTATTTTTGTATGTTATATATATATCCTATTTAATTGTTAAATATTTTTATTTAAAATTTTTTTTGGTGCTCTGTCTGTCCACTGTTTTTTGGGCAAAGCCGGTCGACCGGCCCTAACCCCGGTCGACCGCCAGTGCCTAAAGAGAACAATTTTTTTGCTCTCTGTTACCGGTCGACCGGTACGGTCGACCGCTCTAGATTACAGTGCTCTCGGGTTTTTCCGGTCGACCGGCCCGGTCGACCGTTCGTCGATTTCAGCCCCAAATCTGCTATTTATTTCACTCTCTCTCTCTCTCTCACTTCTCTCACAACCCTACCGGCGAGACTCTCTTCCTCTTTTCTCCAAAATTCTCCCAACTCAAAATCTCTCAAATTCCTTCAAAACCCAAGTTGGATTCACTCTTTGTGGGATAGATCTTCAGTCTCAGGGCTTCCTCACCATCAGAATTTCAGAGATTCATGATCTAGGGTTAGGGTTTCTCCATTTTTAGGTAAAAATCATCTTTTTACTCTAAATCTTGATATCTAGCTCTTAGTTTTCCTTTCACTTGTCAAAGATTTCTAGGTTTCCTTTGTTTAGATCAAGCCATTACCATCTACCCTAAAAATCATCTAAAAATCACTCTTTTCACCAAAAATGTCAAAGAGATCCAGGTCTGAGAAGGGAAAAAGCATAGTTCCCTCATCTTCCACCACTCCTACACCTAAAAGACCTTTTGTGAACGATCTTGCAGAAAATCGTTTCATTCAACTTTCCAAAAAATCTGTAATTTCGGGGAGATGCGTCATTTTAAAGGATTTTGAACACCTAGGCATCCCTCGTATCCTCAAAAGAAACTCTTTGCATCATTTTATGACTATTAGGGAACCTGTCTACACATCCCTAGTTCACTATTTCTATGCCAACTATGCCTTTGAGGGAGGTCGTGTTAGATCACGTGTTTTAGGGAGAGATATAGACATCCCTATAACACGATTTGCTGACTAGCTACATCTCTCCTCTGGAGGAGTGGATGTTTATACTTTTGATCTACACGACTTTTAGTATCCGGACGGTGAGTCTGCGCTCACCGCCTCCACTTTGATTCACGGGGATGACAACCCCGGTCTAGTAAGGAATGAGGAGGTCAACAAATTTACCCTCACCTCCCAAGTCCTTGCAAAATTCATTTTCTATAACATTTTACCTAAGTCCGGTGAGTATAGCAATGCTAGGGGTTCAGTTCCTCTCATAATCTATTGCCTTCTGAAAGGCATCAAGATTGATTTTCCTCACCTCATTGCTACTCACATGGCCTCTGACCATATCCGCATGTCCGGTAGGCACTTGCCTTATGGAATGCTTATTACTCATTTGCTTCAGAGATTAGGTTTTGATTTGTCCTCTGAGACTCCCTGTCAGCCCGCTATAAATTTAGACAGCGTCCTTTTGAAGAGGATGCAGGCTCAAATGCGTCGTCACGCACAAGAGCACCCTCCTGCACCTCCTGCTGATATCCCAGGGTCATCTTTGGCCCCTGGATCCTCTTCCGTCCCAGGGATTTCATCTGCATCTGTGCCATCTTTATCACCTGAGTTCCAGTCCTTCATATTTTGAGATTCGCTCTCAGATCCAGGAGCATCAGTCTTGGATCGAGCAGCGAGACGCAGCCTTTCGGGCGGATTTGGAGCAGCGTGATGCAGCCCTTCGCGCGGAGATGGACTCGCGCTTCCAGGGATTTCGCAATGACATGACTTATTTCGCGAACGCCATGAGATTCGTGGATTCGCAATTTGAGACATTATTTGCGAAATTCGATATGCTTGGTCCAGATCCCACGACCATTTCTCGTCCTCTTCCATCCTCCGGTCCTCCATTTCCTATCAGAGACCCTACTGCGGCTCCACCTCCACAGCCCGGCGTTGCTGGTATCGATCCAGATGAGGTCGGTCATGAGGATGATGATCATGATGGTGATGAGACCATGGCAGAAGGTGATGCTGAGGAGAGTTCGTCTGAGGAAGACGACGCTGAGGAAGGTTCTTCAGACGACGATGCTGCTGGTGGTGCTGAGTGACCTGCCCCTTTTGATGATGTCAAAAAGGGGGAGAGTTATTTATTGAGAGAGACTTGCACTTTTGTTTGTATTTGTCACTTATATTTTGTGTAGTACTTGGTATTGTATTGTGGACATATGTTTGTGTTGTGTTTTTATTTTGGTGGACATGTACTTGTTTATGTTGGTTATGCTTTGTGGACATGTGTTTCATTCCTATTCTATGACATGAGTATTTTTATCTAGCATGGATATATATATGTGTTGTGGATTATGTTGTGGATTATCACCCACTATTTTTTTTGAGATTTGTCTATGCTTGAGCATATTTTTGTATATGCATGTGTTGAGGGGGAGCTTCATTTGAAGTCTCTACCCAAAATATTTGTGATAACTATATATATTTTGTCATCATCAAAAAGGGGGAGATTGTTGGCCCAAAGGCCATTAGCCCTATATCTTGTTGAATATTTTGATGATAACAAACCATATTTAGTTATGTATTTAACAATTTTGTTTAAAAGTATTTCAGGTTAAACAGGTTGATTTGACGGCTCCACTATCAAGACTCACAAGTTTGGACGCCGTTAAAGATGTGCATTCCCAAGCTAAGCACATTAGGAAGCTTCGGGATCAAGACATGAAGAAAAGACCTAGTCAAGATCAAGACAATGAAAAAAATCCGAGATTTGTATTTTTACTTTTCTTTTAGACTTTTTGTCAAAACTAGATGTTAGAAGTAGATTTATGGGATTGTCACTTACACACACTTTAGTTTGATATATGGCTTCAAAAACAATTTCAAATTCTATTTCCAACTTAGTTTTATAGCTAACATGTTTTTCGGAAATTTGTTTTAGAAACTTTAAGTTTTTGGAAAAACCAACTTTTAGAAAAACAAGTTTTTATCAAGAGAAACTTTATCAAAATGTTTTAACATATTAGGGTAGTGACATATGGTCATACTCCTATTTTTACAAAGTCCAAAACCCCAAACCACAAAACCAAAAGACCCAGTTCTGGTTTTCTGCAGTTCTGATTTTTCAGAACTGACAGGAGCCGGTCGACCGTCCCGGTCGACCGACGTACATGCTGTGCATGTGTGTACGTCGGCCGACCGCTCCGGTCGACCGGAGCACTTACAGTGCTCTCTGTTTGTTGGGGTCGACCGGGGCGGTCGACCGTAGTCCCCCAACGGTCAAAAATATGACCGTTGGCGGTCGACCGGCCCGGTCGACCGGCAGCTGTCAGGAATTCTGACAGATTCCAACAGCTATATTTTTTTGACAGATTTTGTTGGGATCTCACCCCAACGAATCTCTCTTGCTGTTTTACCCAGTTTTTCAACCCCTATAAATAGTGGGTCACTTCAACATGATAAGAAAGAATTCCTAAACATTTTTACAAGAGATTTTCATAAGAATTTCAAGTCTTCATTTTAGAAAAGATTTTCAAAGCCAAAATTTCCATACACCCATTTGAAGCCTATTCCTCTACTTCTCTCTAGATTTTGCACTACACAATCTCAAATTTCTACATCTACATATTGGTTATAGGATTGTGCAAGTGAGCTATTTTGTGATCAAGTGTGATCATTTTCTTCTTGAGCGAAGTTGTAGAGGCATCGGCCTCAAGGCGAGCTAGTGTGCTCCGGGTGGTGTTACGGCATCACAAGTGATCGGACAAGTGTGTCCTTGTATTGAAGATCCGGTGGGATCGACAATAGTGAAAATCCTTCAAGTGTGAAGGCGGGGACGTAGAGCGTGGCTCGAACCTCAGAAACATATACTTGTGTTTGCGTTTGCTCGAATTTTTCTCTAAACTCAAACTCCTTTATTTCTTGCAATACTATCGTGTTTATTATTGCTTATCCTTTAATTTGTGCAATTTGTTAGTAGAATTTTTAATTCCGCATTGTTGCCATATTTCATATAGTCATCACCTATTCACCCCCCCTCTAGGTGATTTCAACCCATACACCCGTACCCTCTCCTTCTCCAACCCACGTCCGCTACACCCCCTTACCGGAGCTCGCGGAGCACCTCTCTAAAAATACACCTAGAGGGGGGTGAATAGGTGTACTAGCTAATCTAATGCAAATGATGCAGAATTAGAAACTATTTATGCAAACTAAAGCTATTAAGCTAACACACAGAGTATAACACAAGAGTGTAGCCGAATTTCCGGTGAAGAGCTCTTGACTATCTCCTCTAGATTCCTCTAGATTAAGAGTTGAGATGTCACTATGGCTCTCTTGGTTGAATACAAATGTGAGCAAACAATCCCAAGCATATATCAATTGAGCACAAGTATGTCAAGTATATAAAGAGATAACAATATAAGCATGCAAGATATAAACACAAGTGAGAGAGAGAGAGAATAACCACAAACATGAGAGAATTATTTCAAGGTTCGAGCACCCTTGCTCTACGTCCCCGCCTTCAACTCTATGAAGGATTTTCACTATAATGATCCCGCAAGATAACTCGGTGCCGCAACACCTACAACGAGTTCACACTAGAACTCTTGGACTCACTAGTCCCTCTCTTGTTCCCGCAAGAACAACACACGCAAGCATACTAGCTTGCCGAGGCCACACCTCTACACCGAGCTCCCACAAGAACTTGTCACAACACAAACCCGTAAGTTCACCTCCTCAAATACAAGATGAACACTTGGTAATATCTACACTTTGATCACCTAAAAACACTCTCACAACAAAACTCCTATAGGATAGATATGACAATGGAAAGCTCAAGTATGTGTGAGAAATACTAGGATAGATTTGTGGTGGAAAAACTCAAGAAATCCTTTTTGAAAACACAAGAGAATCACTCTTGGAAACACTCTTTTTGATATAGAATTTAAGCTCTAAAACTTGTTGGAAAACCTCTAAGAAGGGTAGGAAAAACTAGCTCAAAAACTCTCTTGAAATCTTATATAAAACAGCCCAAAATATACCTTTTTATAGACTTTAAAAACTAGCCGTTGGGGTCAAACTGCAGGTCAGAATGACCTGTCGGTCGACCGGCCAACGGTCATATTTTTGACCATTGGGGCCTGACGGTCGACCGCCCGGTCGACCAGGGCCAGTTCCAGAGAGTGAACTCTCTGGATCGGTCGACCGCCCGGTTGACCGGCCCTCAAACCAAAGGGCTGTGCACGTTTCTGTGCACATCGGTCAACCGCCCGGTCGACCGATTTCTATCTCGGTCGATCGGCAGAAGGCCAGGTCAGCAAATTTGGGGATAAAAATTTGGTTTTATAAACTCTAATAAAATCCCATAAAATTACATAAAACCTACGAAAATAAGTTTATTGAAATACTTTGAAATACAAATATGTGTGATAAAAAATCACACTTATTACAAACTTTTTGAACCATTTTTTTGATATAGAAATTTTGCCTTAAACAAAAATCTGTATTTTTCAAAATCAATGTTCAATTTGAAAAATGATTTTTTCCAAAACTTCTTCAAATACAAAAATAAAATATTTTAAACACTTTTGAAGCTTAGCGAGTATAGATATGATCCAATACACATATAGATGAAATATCTATGTTTTTGATAATAAGCTCTAAAATCAGTTTTGATAAATATGAAACTTAAACATATGATATAAAATCACCAAATAAGTTTTTCAAAATATTTGAACCAACAATGTGCATGGATGAGATTCAAAACACATATAAACATATTAACTTGTTTTGATGAAATCTAATCATGAAACATAAGGATGTATACTATAAAGTTCAAAACAAAACGTTATTTTCAAAAACTAAAACTATTTTATGAACACCCATATAAATTTTGTGTGTGTGTATGAGCTTGAGCAATCCACAATTAATTTATCCTTTATATTTTATCTAAAATACAAAATCTTCTTTTGAAAATCTTCTTCTCCATCTTGACTTAGTCCAAACCTGATCCATAAGCTAGACTCCTTGAGTATTTGATGCGATCTTAATGCGCGAGCTCTTGAATCAACACATGCTAGCTTCAAAATTTGACTTTGAATTTTTTGTTGAAGCTAAACACCAACTAAGATCTTGATCAAATATCTGAAACTATATAAGCACAAGATCATTAGTACTATAACTACATGAGTTAATCATCATCAAAACTAGAGTGATGGGCCTTTGGGCCAACAATCTCCCCATTTTTGATGATGACAAAACTCATGGAGTTATATATGCATGGATTAAAGTTAAGCTTCATAGAAGCTCCCCCTTAACTCATGCATAGCAATAAACAATAAAGATATTCAATAAAAGCACATAAATTAAACAAAAACATATATATATATATATATATATATATACATATATATATATATATATATCAAATATTAAGCATGCATATAAAACTCACTAAATTCTTCTCCCCCTTTTTGTCAATTCATCAACAAAGGGTGAGGATAATCAAACAATAAAGATATATATGTGATATACATTCATAAAGAGGAGAGACGTAAAGTTAGCTCCCCCTGCATGCATGCATTACATGAAGAAGGGATGAGTAGACCTTCAAAAAAATACAAGAGTTACAAGGAGATCTCTCTCTCTCACAACTCTCAATGGTGGAAAACAGAATTTTTCTTGAATTCTTGACACACCTTCAAAAGGTCTCCCCAAGGTGTTTATATAGGCACCTAGAATTATCCTAGTCCAACACGAACTCCAATCAGCATCTCTTCAGAGAGAGAGAAAACTCATATCCAAACCAAAATAGGAGACAGATCTGCATTAGAAAACTGCCAAAACCTGAATTCTTCTTCAATAAATATTAGGACAGATCCATATTAGGAAACTGTCAGAACCTAAATTCTTTTCCAATTAATATGAGGCACTCCAAATACTAACAGGCCCAGGGGGAGCGGCAGCGGTCGGTGCTGGCTCCCAGGGAAAGGAGAGAGGATGATAGAGGGAGAGAGAAAGAGAGAAAAAGGAGAGAGAATGAGTGGAGAGAGAGAAATGTTTAAATAAGAGATATTTTATGGGCAGCTGGTATCATGCCACGTGGCAAGCCAAGGAGATGGGGAAAAGAGCGGAAAATCTCTAAAGTAAAATAATTTATTTTAATAGGATAAAAGTCGAGAAATTCAGAAAATTCCCAAAAGTCTCCAAAGGTAGAAAACATCATCCTGAGGAACAATACGGAGTCGGTTTTCAAAAATTCAATCTCGTTTTCAAATTAAAACTTGAAATGAACCAGTGATACTGGCTGACACCAAATCCGATCGAATTTTGATTAATTCAGAAAAATCCCCAAAATGCACTAAAGTAGAAAATGTGAAATAGAGAAATAATGTAGAAGCATTTTAGAAATTCAATTCCATTTGTAAATTAGAAATCCGAGAATCGATCAGCGATACCGGTCGATACCGATTTTGAAGATCTTGCAAAATAATTCAGAAAAATTTCAAAAAAATCATGAAAAATCTAAAATATTAGAAAATGACATTTGAAGCTAAATCTGATCAAATTTGACTATCAAAAAGATCAAATCGAGCCAGTACACTGGGATCGGGTCCCCGGTTCAGACTCGGGCTGACTCTGAGTCCAGGAATCCAGATCCAATTCAAAACAATATCATAAATAATCACAAAACAAAAATAAATATAGGGAGAAAAATTAAAAAATATGATCAAAAAATTAGAACTCGCATCTAACTATGTATTCCGGAACGGGGTGTAACATCTGTCATCCTCAAATATTTTTCACCCTTTTTCCCGCTTCCAAGATGAGTGGAAAAGGAGATTGATTCTCTAAGAAGAAAATTTCTATGAAATAGGGCTCACAAAGAGAGGAAGGGTTTTTGTCTTGTAAATTGGAAACAAGTTTGCAAACATAAAAAGTTTGGTGATTAGGGATCATCAAACTGCAGAATTTCCAACCCAACCTTGCTTCTCAAATGGTGGCGAAAATCAATTGACGACCCGAGCTATAAATAGGCTTTCACTTGTATCCCACAACTATTGCCCTCTCACGGGATGATGGTCAAAAATGTGCATTAACAGAGCATCCTCATCCCCTTTCTGGAAAGGAATGAGGTACGTCAAGGACATCTTTTTTTAAGGAATTGCGATGGATGTTAAGAATGAGAGAGGTATTAGATTTTGAATGGACAAATGGTATTTGAATGTGCTATTGGGGTTGTTTCTTTCTAGATCTCTTTTCTGTAGCTGCAGGCCCTACAGGACAAGTCTTTTCACACTAAACAGTTACATGTTGAAATATTAACGTGTCATACTTGAATCAGGAGGAACACTTGAGTCAAAGGGAAGAATTACTATAGCTCATTCCTACACACTTATCAATAGACTAGGGAGTCAGAGTGTTGACCCAAAGGTTGAGATTGTTGACCCAAAGATTAAATCAATCACGTGTTTTGATGATTCTCATCTCATGTAGTTAGAAACTAATAATCTTGAAGTTGTTTTAAGTATTTATATATAAGTTATTTATCAAAGACACAGATTATTCAAGATCATATTATGAAGCCCAAGCTCAACCAATATAATTTGGATTATCTCTCGTTGAGGATTGGAGCTAAAAAGTCGGATACTAATCAATATATACACCAAAGACTTCAACGATTTAGGGAAAAATTTTGTGTTTAGTAAGTTTAGAATTTGTGTTAAAGTTTTAGTTTATATAATTGGTAGTTAAAGTTTTACACATACACACGACTTTGTTTGATAGTTTAAGGTGTTTTTCAAAAGTAAATTATATACAAAAATCAAATTTATCAAAGCTAGTTTTGAAATACTATGGATTTGATGGAAAATTGATTTTAATATGAATTAAATCTTAAAAAATTTACTATTTGAAATATGTAGTAGAGTTTATCCATACATATTACAGCTCATATATCATGAAACTTATATTTATATGATTTATGAAGTAAAAATTAATTTTATATAAGTTTCTGAAAAATTATTTTTTTACTGAATCCCTTTCAACAGCCCTACTTACGACTGTCGAAAATGGATACTCAGTCTACATGTTTCTGCTTTTTAGTTGAAGAGCTTTTGATAGCCCTAAAAAAGCTTTTGACAGTATTTTTCAGAGAGTTCAGAATTTTACAGAATAACCCCATTTTCGATAGTCTTTCCTTTGTTTTTCTTAAATTTTCAAAAACCACTTTCGACAGCCCAAAACCACTTTCGACGGCTCTTTTATATCTTTCAAAAGTGAATTTTAGAATTTTGAATAATATAACCATTTGTAACCGTTACCTACAGCTTTCGACATCTAGTTGATTTTTCTCTGCTGAATTTTAGCCAATGTTTTCATTTTTTTCTATAAATTTAATTATTTTTTGCAGGAGTTATAAGTGTTTAAGAGTTTTTACATTAGTTTTCAAGAGTTTCTCAGAGCCAATTTCACTTTCAATTCCTGAGTATTTTCTCTAAGATTTTAAAGTTTTCTCTTCCAATCTTTTTAAATCTATCTGTAACGTCTCGATCCTGCGGGTACAGAGACGTTACTGTGATGTATATATGCAGGTCGAAAATACCCTCACATATATACACTAAGCATCAGTACAGGTAAGAATCAGAGTATAAAAGTATGTGGTGAATTATACATTCCAATATATAAGTACAATTACGAAGTTATCACAAGAAACGATACAATATTACAAGAATATTACATCACAGATAGGCGTAAATGCGAGAATACAAAGAGATATACAATTATGAACAGTACAAAAGATGCTCACGAGTTACAACAGAAAAATCGAGAGCCCAGCAGGGGAGCCTGGAAGAAAAGGACTCTAGACGGTCTGCCTATGATGCATGCTTCCATTGCGCCACTTTGATCAACAACCTGGAGAATCCACAAGCTCTAAGTTTCAAGTTCTGAACATGCAGATCCGTGGAGTCAGAAACTCCCCAGTGAGTGGTAAGATGAGTGCCAAGTGGCATGCAAGGATAAGCAAATGTGTATCGATAAATTCGAGTTAAAAAGCATGTATTGAAAATCATGTCGTGAGCACAGATAAACAGGAGCAGGCAATGAGACATCAAGTGAAGTAAATATGGCAAGACCAGTTATACAGGCTCAAATCATCGATCCGTGAGATTTGTAAGTCGAAGGAATAATTCAAACAAGGAAACTCTAATATATATACCATATACCTCACGTTACCGTATCCTGAGTTCATATAAACTGAGTTGTCTCCTAAACTAAGAAAACAATGTAAAATCGATAAAAATCGAATAATATCTAATACAAGCAAAACCAATCATACAAGTTTAGTTTATGGCTTCATAAGACTAATATGTCAACGGAATAATCCAAACAAGTAAACCCTCATATATATACCTTATGTCTCATGTCACCGTAATCCGAGTGTATACGATCCGAATTGCAAAACAGTATGATGAACTATTAATTAGCATCTTATTATTATCACTCGTCCGACCCATATATCTAAGTATGTGTACAGGCGTACATTCCGTCCTACATACATTTATATATGAGTAAGTCGAGATTGTTATTGAAACTGATGATGAAACCAACGGGTTATGTTTACAGTGGGTCCCGTGCATGCCCGGGACCACAATCCAGGGTGTTCCGTTACTGGTGTATGGAACCGGCCGCAAGGTGTACAGTAAGGGGTCTTACTTATATGCCCATTCATGAACGTAACAGGAGGTAGGGAGCCAGCACTCCCCTCGGAACACCTGGAGGCCCTCAGGTAGCACCAGAAGTTTTAGTTGCACAACATAACTAATACAACTGTTAACATATTCACCACTTGAAGTCCATCAGTTTTCCTTTACCCGATATAAGTTATCCTTTTTATAGTTTATCATGTAATTATTAATTTATGGGAATAGCAAGAGCATGACAGGTTCAGGAGTTATAGGAGTAATAGAAGTACATAAGTACTAGGGATACAAGTCACTGTATATGATATAGGTCACTATATATGATACAGGCTAGTAGTTATAGGATTCCTGTAATATGATAATCAAAAGTCAAGTGTTAAGTATGGCAAGAGTCAGGTGATCAACATAGAAAGTGATAACATAGTAAGGGTTTGCACATCAAATGAAAGCACGTCAAGCGATAACACATTAGATATTAATTGTTGAATAACACGATGCAGGAAAACAGTACCAATACAGTAGATCGATACGAATACCGAAAATCATGCAGCTTTTGAAAAGTAGTATAAGTAGGGGTTTCAAACTCTTCACAACTAATAAATAAAGAATTGATTAAACTATCAAGCAAGCAAGAGGGTAAACAAGCAAGCGAACATCAAGCAGAGCTAAGCAGAGCTAGAGTGAAGCTAACGTACAACACTAGATGCCATCATGTTTGCGTGACTACTGCTGCTCGCGCATGGCTAAATGCACGCAACGGAGTGAGCGTATGAATGCTATACTATCGCGTGTGGCGAAGCCGCGCTCACAGTGTAACTACGCTCGAACGGAGTTAGCGGCAAAGCGCAGAATACTAAATCTGCCTGCCAGACGTAGTTAAGAGACCTGATGGTCTGAACGCATTCCCTCTTTCGAGGAAGTGGGCGAGAGCTCAAAGGGCTAATAAGCCCAAAGGCAGAGTAAGTACCTGTAGAGGTATTGTACCAAAAAGTACCTGCAGAGGTATTGTACCAAACGCACGCATGTAAACACAGTAACAGATAATGACTAAGCTATCAGTAGAATAGTGAAATCTGAAGGCTGAGCAAGGCAGAAATAAGTCAGTGAGAAGACAAGAGGACAACCAATCGAACTAAAACAAGCTGGAGCGAAACTAGTGCACAACACTAAATGCTATTATGCTCAGAGTGGAAACTGCTCGCAGAGAAGCTACGCAAGCGGTGGTGGTGGGTAAGCCACTTCGCATCACCCGTGACGAAGTCGCACCCATGACGTAACTACACCCAAGAAGGAGTTAGCGATAAAGAGCTAAGCGCTAGGCTCGCCTACCAGGCGGGCCGAAGACTTTGACTGTTTGAGTGCCCAAGGACTATAAGGAAACCATAAGTTTAAGTACACTCTCGGTAGCTACCACAAACCCAGGTGCAAGAATAAAATCTATTGGGTAGCCAACCCAAGAAGTGGGTTTATACCTGCAACCTGCACCAGTGTTAATACACATGAGCACACATATAAACATGGTAATAACTAGACTATCGGTGAAACGGTGAATCTTGAAGGCTAAGTGGAGAGCCGAAGACCGATACGGTCTGAAGACCAAGTAGAGAACCTAGTGGCTAAATGACCACTAAGGGTCGGCCACGCATGGTATAAAGCAGTAATAAAGCAACGTCACAGAGGGTATAAGTGCAGGAAGTAAACTACACTAGTACAAGCATTCTGAAAATACACCTAGAGGGTGAATAGGTGTAATGCTAATCAAATGCAGAATAACAACAATCTATGCTAAATGATGCAAACTGGTCACTCAAAATAAGAATTGAAGCTGAATTTCCTTTGAAAGGCCTAGAACTTCTCCTCGTATATTCCTCTAAATTATGAGTTGAGGTGCCCAATTGCCTTATTATTGAGATGAGTAA